>JAPMOB010221445.1:0-10687 GCA_029875015.1 Lepomis gibbosus | reverse complement strand
AGCCACTTCGTGGTACTGGGAACCGCGTTGCCTTGCAAACGCGGGTTCCCAGCCCACTTCGGGCTTGGACCCCTAATAATGACAAACCGATATAAAAACTAACTACTGTTTCACATTTACAATATTATAATACATACTTCCGAAATGGACCGTTCTGAGTTCCTTGTTGAGTTACTCGTGGAACTTGCCACTTGCCAATACTTTTGGACTTTCGTTTGAGTACAAATTTGAATGTAGATCTTTTGTTTTTAACAGAATAATTCTTCACTGTAGTATTGCTACTTTTACTTAAATAAAATATCTCAGTACCTCTTTCACCAATGAAAATTTTGCTTTATTTAATTGCCAGTATTAATTAATTACAAGATGATATTTGAAATATAGTAGTCTGCCAACTAAGTGGTATATGTTGCACAACAAATATACTTGAGTAGTAGATTATAAAAAATATTTTTATTATTTTTTATTTTTAATAAAAAAATTGAATTCTTAAGTAAAGTACTCAACCTCTGGGTCAAGTTATTCTGCGTTGTGTACTTGACAAGTGCTTGTTCCTGAACACCATGGATAGACAGGTACAGTTTTGTCACTTTGTTTGCCTCGTGTCTGTTATAACTTCAGAGAGGGGTGGAGATCACGTTGCTTTTACCATGTCTTCATTTATTGGGCCATTGAGAAATTTTAAGCATGACTTTATTTATAGCTCACTTTTCAAAAGCAAAACTATATTATAGTAAACAAAATAAAGGATAAAATGAGATTATAATTTGCACACAGGACTGACTTGCCTTCCCACAATATTTTAACATACAAGCAGTTTCGCTAGAGATTTCTAAACGGAAGGTACCCATGATGACCAGCTGGGGGCAGCCGTGCTCCGGAGTTCAGTATAAACTTCAAGACTGTCTCATAAACTTTGACTGTGTAGTGTATAGTGCTCCAAAATGTGCAATCCCATCAAGGCCTTGTGTTGTTTTTCAAGCATCAAATATCATCCTTTTCTATAGATATTGAGGTGATAAAGTCATTATGAGCAGAAGAAACCCTTTAGGATTTGGAAGCATTTTTTACTCAAAGGTTTATTTACAGTTGGTACAAATTGTACAAATGAGTACTTCTCAATAAATTGTTTTTAAATCACATCTTTATTGAAATAAGCTGAACAGGGATGAGACAAACACATTTATGTACATACATAGCAGCTCCAGAATTATAACATAATGGACATTGTAAAAATCGATTGATTAAATTGATTAAAATGAAGAAAAATAAAGATTTGACAAAACATCAAATGTGCTTCACAATGTCCTCTAGAACAGTAGCAGATTTTAATGGTATACATAGAAAAAAGTATTTTGTTGTCACCTAAATGCATCACCCAAATATGTATGTGCCACTGTGAACCATTAATCTCAGTCATGGTTCATAGTACCCATGTTTAAAAACATTTGGGATTAAAAAAGACACATTATTTTTAACATTAAATAATAAATTCTCCTCATGTTGTGTCTGTGTAATTCCTGTTGTGGTTCCTCTGCTTTTCATTGAGTCTTGATGCATTATATATTACCAGTGAGCATGAATCGCACTCTCAAATGGTTTTGCCACCCCCAGATTTCCCTAAGCAACTTCCCTTGGATGTTTGTCTGTCACTGTACATAACAATGAATATGCAGAATTTGATACTACAAGCCTGTTTATACATTCATCTGCTGAAGAGGGAAATTTTCTCTGCACTCACCGTAAATCAGAGTTTAAGACAACAATGTTTTCACAACTACTTTGGATGCAAATCCTGGTCCAAAATGCAATTTACAGTGTACCGTGTGATGTGGAAACCTTCAGTGGACACTGAGAAAAGACTTTAGAGTGAGTTAGAAGACATCTGGTGCCCAGCAGTTGAACATTTAAAAATTGACAAACACACATAGATCCCAGATATTTTTTAAAAAGGAAGGGGTAGATGTAATATAATAATATAATAATTTTCAACAAGGGACTGTAACTTTTTGTGAAAAAAAACATACACACACACACCATTTTATTTCAACCAGTGTTTTCATATGGCGAACACCATTTCTTGAGGGGATCTTTAATGCAAAAGCTGTATTTTGTGCTCTAGTGAACTGTTTGCAGACATTAGCATGTCTATTGCAGTGGCTTGACTTAACCCCAACCTCCCAGTGTCCCTTTTGGAAGTGCTTTAACCTCTACTGTCCTTTTGTCTGACCCCCCACCACACAGTCTTTCTTCTGTAAGTGATCATCCTCACAAAGACTTTTAAGACATGCTAATGTAAATCCCATGTGAGTGTGAATCAGTGGTTAGCCTACAATAGAGTTGACTGCATATTGTATTGCTGACACTGCAGTTCATTGCCTTGTTTTTTTCATTCTTTTGCCACATTGGAGCACAGTTAACAGCGTTGAATTCGGGTTTTTTTTTGAGGCCACAAAGGTGGTCTAAACAGTAAAACACATATATTTAAATCAAACATTAAATGATACGTTGTGCTCCCTCCTCACTGTAATATCCTAACTTGTTTTGATTCTCCACCCTCCTCAGGTCTGAGGCTGACCACGTGATCCGCGCGTCGTCCAATCGCGTGCCAGAAGATCACGGCTCGTAATTTTGAACAGACGGAGAGCAGCCAGGCAGAGCCGAGCATTATCAATGCTGTCATTCACAAGCTGGGAGCACAACATCCGTAAACCCTTCCCTGAGTGATGGATATTTGTTACCTCTTGTCAAATCGGATGAAGTGAATACTTAAGTCTCTTTCTGATAAATATGAGTTCTCATGTTATCACCCCTGGACCGTACCGAGCCACAAAACTGGTAAGTTAACAGTCCGATAAGGTCATTAAGTTAGCTTGCTAGAGGTGGCTAACACCATACAGTCTATGGCTAACACCTCGTCAACGGCAGCTCTGTAACTGTTAGCCGTTTTCAAATAAACGTTACACTTCATTGCGGAGTTGCGTTAAAAAGCAATATTGTATGTGAAATAGCCTTTGGTTTATCCATGAAAGTGTTTATCATGTATTTAATGTCGTCTTTCATGAGTTCTTCCTAAAGTTAAGACGTGGCTTTTCCCCCCGAGAGTCAAAATGTTCAAGAAACTAACGTTATGGCTAAAAACTAACACGAGTATTTGCATGATCGTGTATGGACTCCTTTAATCGACGAATCAACGTTAACGTTACCATAGATAAGAAAATAAGAAAACCAGGAAACATTCACAATTTGGAAAGAGATGTATTTTTGCCATTTCTACATACAAAAATTATTTTATTCCTCAATACAAATCCTTTGTTTTGTTTTGTAATAAATGTGGTCAGTTATTAGCTCTGTTAAAAATCCTAGTGCAGGGCCCCCAGTGAATGCCATCTTTGTTGTATGGAGCTTTAAAAATGTATACTTTACCTTTATTTTGACACAATTTCACCCTTAGCCGATTATTTTATTATATCTTAACAGCCCTTATCAGTATTGTTGTAAATTTGGTCAGTTGAGTTAGCTCTTATAAAAATCTGAGTCCAGGGCCCTCACTGAATCTCATCTTTTTTGTATGGAGCTTATTGTGACAAAACTTCACCCTTAATCAAAAAAAAAAAAGTCTGACAGATAGACATTGAACAGTGAGCCAGAATTTGAGTTGATTAGGGATGAAAAGACAGATATGGGGTCTGATATGGATAAACTCTAAGACTTGCAACTAAAATAATTTTTTAATGTCCGTCAGTTTTTGTTCATCAACCTTTTAGTTTGTAACTTGTCAGTGATCTCTCACAATCTCCCAGTTTGAAAGCAAGGTCATGTCTTTCAAATTGCTAGCTCTTTTCTGACTTCATGTTGCATGGAGGTGGGAAATGGTCAAAATTCCTGAAGGTTGGAAGAACTTGTTGTGCAAAGACAAACTTTACACTTAGTCCAACAATCTTTGTTCTGTGGCTCCTGGATGACCCCGAAGAAGGCTACAAGCCAAAGCTGTTGGTCTCACAATAAATGTGTTCTTTATACTAAAAGTATTGCTGCAGTTTTGAACCTTCAGGGCCACCAATTAATGGATTAACTAATAACATGCACCACTAAATTTGTTCTTTCTATAGTTTGTTTTAACAATGCAGTAGAGGCAAAGACATTGGCTTGTTTTAGTGTTTTAAACCTCTAACAAAACTGTGCCAATTTATCCCTCTTTTTCCAGTGTAAATCAGGGGAATGCTGTCCCTCAGGACATGTAGTCTAACACATTTAAATTAAATTGGATAGTGACATACATTCAACTGTTCATGGACAAGTTAGACCTTTTAAAACTCTCTCTTTCTCTCCTCTTACAGTGGAATGAGGTGACGCGTTTGTTCCGGGCTGGTATGCCCCTCAGGAAACACCGCCAGAACTTCCGGCACTATGCCTCCTGCTTCACGGCCTCTGCTGCCGTGGAGTGGCTTCACCAGCTGCTCCGTAGCAACAGCAATTTTGGCCCTGATGTCACCAGACAGCAGACGGTTCAGCTCCTGAAGAAGTTCCTGAAGAACCATGTGATCGAAGATGTGAAGGGTCGCTGGGGCACGGAGGATCTGGAGGACAACAACATGCTGTACAGGTAGGCAAAGACTTGGACAGACTTGTTTTTAAATTATTTTAAAAGACATCTGTATAAAAAAATGTGGGTTGTGCTCATCCTCCATGTCCTTTCTTTTTTCCCAGATTCCCCTCCACTTCTCCTCTGAAGCCCATTCCCCGTTCAGCTCCAACCTCGGCCCCTGGCTCCATTAAGAAAAGGCCTTCATTCAGGGACAAGGAAGGTTTATTCAAGTTTAGGAGTATTAAGAAGCATGACAAGGAGACACAGGTGAGCCAGACTGGACTTAGATTATTATTATTATCCTTGTTATGTATCTTAAAAATCTGGTATCTTAAAATTGAGATGTTTGCTAATATCAATACATCATCAATCAGTCCCTTTCAAGACAAAATGTAACTGTCCGAGGTGTTTTGTGTCTTTGTGGATCATACTCTATTTGTGACTTCCAGGAAAATGTAGATCCTGCCCTCGAAGCTGGGGGAGAGGATCAGCCAACAGGAGAGCAGCAGGTGCAGAGACGAGAGCTGACAGTAGAGGATGAACAGGAGATCTGGAGAGACACCACCCTGACCCAGTATAAGACACAGCACACATTGACCTGAGAAAAAAAATATTTTGTGTCATAGGCTTATTATATTATTACTAGATTAAAATTACAAGTATCACAGAGTACATGTTTCTTTTTATGTAAATAACCTGTAGAATAAGTAAGGAGAAAGAATCTGATGCATGAGACCGAAGCAAAGCCTGGATTCACAAAGCTTAAGATTATCTTGTGTAACTAAAAATGTGTGTTGTGTTTCAGCCTGCAGAGGATCCTGGGTGTTGCATCTCTTGATGAAGTTTTAGAACAACGCTATGTAAACCCACAGAACATCATTCATAATATGACCAAAGTCAACAAGCATGGAGTGGTCACACTGGATGACAAGACCAGTATGTTTATTATTCTGTCTCACTGAATACAGATGGAACAGACTCTGTGCACCATGTACACAGCTCACTTTAAAAGAACAGTAGTCCACTAAACTATAAGCAACGACCACAAGACTAGCAGTTTTTTAGGTAATACAAGCCACTGGCAACCAGTCTGACCTGTTAATAATCTCTCTAGATGACCTTCCACACTGGGTTTTATCTGCCATGAAGAGCCTGGCCAACTGTGAGTAGACACCTCTGTCCTGCATAAACATTGTGAGGAATCAACCACCCGGGAAAAAAATAACTAATGTTTTAACGTTTTTTAACACATACATTTTGACTTTCCAAAGCTTGAAATATAAATGCCATTACAAAATCACATTACATACTACATATTTTCAGGAATCCCACCCGTTTTCTACATAATTAGATCATGTGCAATATTCAGTTAAATAAACACTTTTTTTAATGTAGGTGTTTAGTTAGGAAATGAAAACATACACATGGGTTTATGTTGGGATTATGAATCTAAGGTGAGAAGTCTTATTTTTTTTCAAATATCCTTTGCAGCCGTGATAGCTGCGGTAACCTGCTGTTTATTTCTAGGGCCGAAGTATGACAGCGCACAGTCGTCTTATCCCGGCTTTGAGAGAGATGTCTTCAAAACGGTGTCTGATTACTTCTACAGCCTTCCACAGCCTTTACTCACATACGAACTGTATGAACTATTTATCAACGTCCTTGGTAGGTATTGTGGGCTCGTGGACTTTCATGAGTCTATAATTCTGATACTCCTGATGACAAATCAGAAGTTAAACGGAAGTGCTTAGTTACTGTATAGTGGATGCTGGTGTGTTACATAGAATGATGCTTAAACTGACAGGATTGTCTGCAGGATCTTGTTGCTCAGTCATGTTGTTAACATGCTGTTTCCACTAGGTGGTTGCGTGTTTGACCTCTAACAGTGCATTTTGACTGCTAACAGAGGTTTTGGATGTCACTTCTGTTTGTGGAGTCCTAACAGGGATATGAGCAGCTGTACTCTCTGTGTGTTTGCCTGTTATGTGTTGTCTCTGACGTTCTGTATGTACAGTAAAGGTTTAAAGTAACCAAACCCTCTCCCTCCCCCTCATTGTCTGCTTGCACTGACACTCTGCCTGCCCTGCTTGGCTCTCTGTCTCTGCATCCTCTCCCAGTGTTTTGTGGGTATGTTGCAGCACCCACGCTACACCAACGTGGGAAACGCAAGAAGACTGACCTCCCCTCGGCCCCCCCTCCACCCAAGACGTCTTTCCGCTCCACAGAGTGCCTCCTCCTGTCGCTTCTCAGACAGGGGGCATGCGATGAGACGGAGTCACCAATGAGTGATGTGCTTGGTGGGAAGATTCAGTCGCGTCTGGCAGCGTTGAAAGAAGGCGTTGCCAGTGCAAGTGATGGTCAGTTAGGAGACAGCTGCACAAGGAGTGCAGTTGGTTCTATGAGGCCTCGAACCAGAAGTTGCTCACTTGAAACTATCCTAGATGACTCTGCCCCTCTCACCCGGCAACAGCTATTCCTGTCCAGTGACAGCCTGGCATTCAGCACCTATACCAACAGGAGCCAGGATGACAGCCCTGCCATAACAACACTCCACAGTCGTACAGACTTTACATCTGTATACAAAGCAAGCCCCATTACTTGTGAAAATGCCCCAGAAGTTACCACCAGAAGTAGACTTTCTGTAGCTTCTGTAGCAGGACTGTCAGCGACACAGAGGTCACGCCCCTTGCGGCCACGAAGTGTAGGCAGCTGTCTGGACATTGTTGTAGAAACCAGAGAGGAAGATGTCATGGAGACCGAGTGGCAGGGTCGAGCAACTAGCTGCCTTAACGTGAACACTCCAGCAGACCAGCATCACTCCTTCTCAGCTTCACATCCTCCCTTATTGTCCTCCTATCACCCTTCCTCTTCCTCTTATCATCCTTTCCCTTCCTCCTCTTCATCTGCTGTTGCCAAAGTACAAGGTTCTTATGCTGCTACAGGACCTAGTGGGCCCAGACCTGCCTCCAGTATTGCTAATCTTTGGACAATTCCTGCACCCGCTGTTGTTCGGCGCTGCCTCAGCTCTCTGGATGTGTCAAAGCCGTCTCGACCTGTTTCACTGTTTAAACCGCCTGTCTGTGTGCCCACCAGCAAATCCCAGCCCCCCCAACCCAAACCTGAGCACAGTAAGACCCTCTACCTGTCTGTGTTGTCTGCATGTCTATTGATGTCTAATCATATTAACTCCATCTAACATCTAATCCCTGCAAAGTTTTAACTCGGAGATACAACTCAAAGGGTGAAGTCGAGATGATGATGATGTCACTTTTTGGTGATTTCCAAGATTTCAGTAAACACTCGGACAGAACAAACGAATGAAAGTACTGGTTCAATGATCATAGAGCTCATGTGCAACAAATAGTTTAACATTTTCAGCACATTATGAGTCTGTTGCTTTAGGCATGTTTTGTCCTTTTCTCTTTCTCTTTCAGTTTCTTTTGATATTTTGCCATCCACTTAGCTGCTTTGTCACATTTTCCTTAATTTAAGCAGTAAAATAGGTCTGTTTTTCCCTGTTTTTGGGTCGGGTTTATTCATGAGTAGAGAATCTGTTATGAAAATAGTAACCCCAAAACACATTTTGTGAGTGAGTCTGTGACTGAAATACATAAATTCCTATGTTTAATAAATCTTACCTGACTCATCTTGCACTGTAGCTGTAGTTGTTTAATCTTGTCATCCATCCATCCATCCATCCATCCATCAAACAATCCATTCAATCCATTAATTTGTCTAATCTAGTGAATGTGATGTAGCAGTGATGGATGAATGTGGCCACGTAGACTGAATGTGCCGTCTGTTTCTGCACTGGCTGTACTATAGAATTCACCTGTCTCCGTCATCGTACTGTATGACCGTGTGTGTCTGCGTATAGGCCTTCTCCAGCCTCAGTGTGAGCGTGTCGCCATCGAGGCCCTGCAGCTCTGCACACTCCTCCTCCCCCCAGCCTCTCGCAGGAAGTTGCAGCTCCTCATGAGGATGATATCCCGCATCAGCCAGAATGTGGACATGCCCCGCCTCCATCCCGCCATCGGCACCCGAACACTGGTGAGCCCCAAAACTGATGTGATCTTTCCTCTGATGATTTCCTCTGATGTGATCTTTCCTTTAGAATGAACGATCAAACTAACTAACTCCCTTTAAAGCTAATTTCCTTCCTGGGGTCACTGACATATTATCCTACTGTGCTCAGTTGGTTTACAGTAACAATTACAACAAATTTTCTCAATCACAGTTTGGGTTTTTCTCTATATTCATTCTTTTTTTATATCTTTGTGGCTGATTTGATTGTCTGTATTTTTTAACCTGTCTTTTTGTCTGTTTTTTTGTGCTTCTCGTTCCAGATGGTTCACACGTTTTCAGGCTGTGTCCTAGGCAGCGCTGAGGAGTGTGATCTGGATGAGCTGTTAGCTACCAGACTGGTGTCATTTCTAATGGACCATCAAGAAAGCATCCTCTCCGTTCCAGAGTACCTTGTCAGTGCTATCAATGACCAAATACAGTACCTGCGCACAGTACAGGTACACCCTTAAACTGTTATAGCACATGCATCCTGGGCGCATATGCACAAATAGACACTACATACACAAATAACTTGTGCAGTGGTAGACAATGTAATACAACACAGAGTATATGTTTAAGACACCTCAGCTGAATTGTTTGGTATACATACAGTAGTAAAACAGGTAGGGCAGGTGTGATTCTTAAACATAGTCGTAAGAATCAATTACGTAAATACATCGACTCGAATTACGTGCGTCGAAGTGTTAGTGGGATTCCCCCGGACAATCTCCAGCTACAAGACCGCGCCTTTGACCGTCTGAAGTTTGGGTGTATTGTAGACAGACACTCAACAACGTGCTGCTCCATGAGCTCTGTGAATTGGAAATACAGCACATGAGCATGTGAAGCGAAAGTATCCCGGAGCGCTGATGGCAGCCCCGCAAATCATGTCTGTCACATCGTCAGCACGAGGACACGTAGTCTGTTAAAATGTATTTTCTTCATCACATTCATGTTAAAAGTAAATTCTGCCCCATTGCTTTCATGTAACGTAACGTTACACCGCCGTTTCATGTTTTCTGTTTGTTTTTTTAACGGCCACGTATGCCCCATACTGATGTAGAAATACATCTGATTATCATACTGCATATTACTCAATATTGAAATATTATCAGTATTGAAATAAATCCATGTCAGAAACATTTAAAGTTAAGTAAAGTAGCCTAATTAATGTCTGATATTATGATCACAACACATTAGTGACGTGCAAATTTGATTTATTTTAAGATATGCTACTCTTGTCATTATTCTAATGTGTTTTATCAAGATGATTGAATATAATATTGATTTATTCATTAGATATGTTTTTGATATTTAATTTTGATAAATTGGTGTGTTAATCAAGTAATAGGCAACTTTTTTTTCTTTAGAATTAGTCATTAAATTAATTAATTGAAAAAATAATCGTTCACAATTGTAATAAAATGGTCCATGTTTCAGGCCCAAGGTGCCTTTTTTTTCTCCAGCCGTATTAAAGCAGTGACTTAAATCCACTTTCTCTCAATCTTTCATACTCTGAACGCTCCTGTTGGTTGACTGCTGTATTTATGTCTCTCTCCTGACCCCCAGGTCCCGATCGATGGTGTTTCTAAAGCAGATGTTGGCGATCCAGTTTGCACTCCAGTTCCCATCTACACATTTTGTCATCAGATTAGCAGCGCTGAGTTTGAACAGCAAAAGCAGGCATCTTCTCAGAAGGCCATGGAGGAGCTGCTGGAGATCCTGCTGACGGACCAAAACATAAGTGAGAAGGACAGACGCAAGAAACTGAAGCAGGTAACAAAACACTCTACTAGGCTAGTTTCACACTGCAGTCTTAATGCTCAATTCTGATTTAATTACCCAGATCCAATTTTTTTGATTGACTGACTGTTCACATTAAAAATTTCACAACTTTTTATTCTAATTATTCCTTTTTATCACATTTATTACAGTTTCTGACACTGTAGAGTACAGAGGTAGACCGATTAATCGGCCGATTTTTGGCATTTTTTAACATAATCGGCATCGGCCAATATCCAAGTATATCAAGCC
>JAPMOB010221439.1:0-10868 GCA_029875015.1 Lepomis gibbosus | reverse complement strand
TATATATATACCGTAAAACTTTGATTTATAGCCAGGGCTTTTATTTGCTAAAATCATTGAATTGACCCTGCCTATCTTGTGGACAGGCATCTAGGGCTTTAATTCCGCTTGGACAAAACTATATACACTATATATATATCATGGGTCAGCAGGGTATTCCAGACATCCATCTCCCCAGCAACACTTTCCAGTTCCTCCTGGGGGATTCCAAGCCGTTCACAGGCCAGAAGAGATATGTAATCCCTCCAGCAAGTTGATCTACCACGGCAACGCCTCCCTGTTGGGCATGCCCAGAAGACCTCCAAAGAAAGGCACCCTGGACGCATTTTTATCAGATTATTCAACCACCTCAAGTCGCTCTTTTGGAAGCGAAAGAGAAGCAGCTCTACTTAATGCTCCCTCCAGATCTCAGAGCTCCTCCCCCTATCTCTAAGGCTGAGCCCAGCCATCCTATGGAAATTAATTTTAGCCACTTGCATGACCCTAAATGAGAGTTGGACAGTCAGGTACAATGGTCACATTACTGCTGACGCGTTCTGATAAAGCCAACAGAATCACATCATCTGCAAAAACCAGAGACTCAATTCTGAGTTTCCCAAATTATTGATCTTTAGCCTTAGGTGTTCAGGTACCAAGGACATTTATGAATGGCCTTACGCTGGAGCGTGGTGTTTGTAATAGACCAATCCATGACACCATAGTAGTCCAATAACAAAACACCACTTTGATTTAGATCAGGCAGGCCATTTCTCCCAGTCACCTCCCTCCAGGTTTCTCCATCATTACCCACATGGCTGTTTAAGTCTCCCAGCAAAGCAATCCCCAGCTATAAATCCCTTCCAGGACAGCATCAAGAGACTCCAAGAAAGCAGGAAGGTATCTGAGCTGTTATTCAGTTAATATGCACACACAAAAGTCAGAACCTTTCATAGAACCAACCCTCTCATTCTCCAGGGACAGTCCCTGACAGTCAGAGACCAGACCAGAGGAGATGACCAGCTGGTATAACTTTCAGGTGGAAATCATTTTGATAAATTGACAAGATATTTTAAGTTTAAATAGTTCTTAATTTTATTAAGAAATCAGTTTGTTGACAGTTACAGGACAAAATTATAAGAATTTGAAATAGGCTCATATTCTCATATTCTGTTACTTGTTTATGTGAAATGAATGCTGGGACACTTTTTGTCAGCTCTCAAGGAGTTGTCGATAAAGTGGGCGGGAGCAAAACCATTTTCAGTTATTTGGACTGTCCTTGGCAAAGTCCAAACTTTGAATTGGGCCATGACTGATGATGCATCTCCGTCACAAGAACAGACAAGAATGAAATGTTGTATTGGCCAACTGACTTTTCTACAGCTACAAACATACTGTATATCTAAAGCTAAAGTTTTTGATTCACTTCTGTATACTGGTGTTTGATAGTACACTACACTCCTCTAAGCACAACATGCATAGACAAGCATGACAAAAGGCAGCCTCACCTCATCACACACCATGCTGATAGACAACACCCAGTCGATGATGGAGACTGAAATCACTACTGTGTAGCCAATCAGCCATTTGTTCTTTCTGAATTCCTCCCATCCAATCAGGTAGCTCTGAGGACAAAGTGAAGCAGTGATTCAAATGGACAAATAATTAGGCAATAACTATAAAAAGAGGCAAGATTATTTGGAAACATCAAATGTACCATATTCCATGTTGAAACCCTCAACCAGACAGCTGCTAATATCCTGGAAGCAAATGATTTCCACCCTGGCTGTACTTACCTTGACAGCAAGATCAAGTGAGAAGATGATAAGGCAGACCATCTCAATGCTCTCGGTGAAGCCACAAGGAGGATTCCAGGGCGGAGAGCGATGCCGGGGGTCAGAAGACACAGACAGGGAGGATGGGCGTTCCACAAATGCCAGCAGCAAAACCACCGCAATGGTTAGGCCCAAGCCCCTGAGGGAGAGAAAGATGGGTGAATCGTTGGACAAATGGATGTAGAAATATGGTTTAGACAAAAGAAAACTGTCATTCAACTCCATGTGTTGTTAAGTTAGATGAATTTGAGGTTAGTTTAACGACTGATACCACTGTCATATTGTTATGCTAAAGCTAGAGTCAGCAGAAAGTTAGTTTAGCTTAGCATAAAGACTGAAGACAGGGAAAACAATTAGCCTGGCTCTGTCCAAAAGTTAACGTACCAGCACCTCAGTTTCCAGTCTTTATGCTAAGCTAGGCTAACTATATGTTGGCTCCAGCATCACATTTAAAGGAAAGATATGTAAGAGTTATCGATGGTCTCATCTAACTCTTGGCAAGAAAGCAAACGGGGGTGACTGTGGCTTAGGAGCCAGAGCAGGTTGCCCAATAATTGGAAGGTCGGCAGTTCAATCCCCGGCTCCTCAAGGCTGCATGTAAAAGTGTCCTTGGGCAAGATACTGAACCCCGAATTGCCGCTGGTGGCTGTTCCACCAGTGTGTGGACGTGTGAGACTGTTTCTATTTGAGTTTCTATTTGAGCACTTAGGCTCAGTGAATGAATGTTGGTGAATGCGTTTTGAGTGGTCGAAAAGACTAGAAAGGCGCTATACAAATGTGGAACATTTGCATTTTACAAACGTTTCACAATCTGTGAACTACCTCTTTAAAACTGACAAAATTCCCTTATTTGTCGTTTCCTCGCTCAAACTGGAAGCTGTTCTGCTTCGCCATCTTGCAGACCGTGCCAAAGCTCTTATTTGTGCTCTGAGAAGTGAAGAGTGAGGAGCGATCTCTGAGGAGCTATGAGCAAGGATACACTTGTGCATTCTTCGCATACAGTACGTCTTTTACTGACCGACCCCCTTATTGAATAGGTGCTATAATTATAGGACACTGCAGCTGATAAGACTGATCTGATACAGTCTGATCAGCTGATCAGCTATATTTGATTTGTATATTATATAAAGGTTTTTACAGTTTCATACAGAGTAAAGATAGACAACAGATTAAAAGTCTATCATTGCCAAGTTCTATATTTGATTTGTATATTATATTTGATTTGTTTTATATGGAGCCCCTATAGTACCATAACATGATTTTTGTACGCCCAAGTTATTATCTTGTGGGAACAAGGTAATTGTGCACACAGGTTATCTTGCGCACACCAGATAATAACTTTTTCCCACAAGATACAAAATATAATCTTATGGGACCTCAGGGGCTCCATAGTTTTATGATTCACCATATAGTAAAAATCTGTGTTTACTGTAGGTAAGTGAGCAAAAGCCCCACACTTTATTTATTTAACAGATTTTACTTCTCTGTTATTTCCCTCATCAACTTTTATAATAGAGACAATTAAAGTCAGAGAGTCGGAGTCTGTTGTCTGCAAGAAACATGTTGTAGGCTAAATCATTTAACTTCATTTCCATTTAGTTACACAAGGCCGATCATTCCTAAATGATTATTTCAAATAGCAGACTATAAAATGTACTGAATGGGTAAGAGTCAGACTAAATAAGTCACTAAACTGCCCTAAATACTCAAGCAAAGATAAAGAAAGCCTGCACATCAAGCCGATCTCAGCTGATTAAAGCAGCAAGAGGCTCCGTGAGTAAAAACAGCCTATAAAAATATACAAATGAAAAAAAAGTGTTGGATTGATATGATGGAACGCCTTGAGTGATAAAATGTATTGAGTACCCAAATATTAAAGGATATCAGAAAATAAATAAATAGAAAGACTAAAACTCCATCAAACGTCTCTCCAGCTGTTAATGCCTTACAAGCTGTTATCAGCTGCCGCCGTAAGACATGGCAGTGTAGCAGTGAGCCAGCAAACACAATACCAGGACGCTGAAACTGATTTTTCTAGTCAGGATGCTTTCTGTTGCTCCTCTTGCCTTCTTTCTTCTTCTACCCACTTTTCCTACTGTGACATTACACTTCAGTGAAAAACCCATTGGCAATAATAAGCAACTAGTGTCTCACCCTGCAAATATGTGGCCCTAAAGCATGTTGTAAACATAAACTCAGGTCCAGTTTTATTCACACATGACCTGGCCTGAGCAACTTACCACTGGCATATCCTGGAGTAGTACCATCGATATAGGCGGAGTGAGCTGCCATCCACACGGTGGTTGATGGACCGGTACTATAAGCAAGCAAACACTCTTAAATCACATAGGACTTTTTAAAACAAAAGTGCTTTGCAGGAAAGACAAAAGAAAAAGGGAAGACATATTTGTATAAATGCACAAACAAAGAAAAGCCAAGGACATTACAGTACACTTAAAATGTCTGGATTGATTTGGCTTCTCTGAGACTTTCCATGAGGCTGTATAAAATTCCCCAATCTCACTTTTCCCTCGCACTACTGATTTTGAAATCTCAACACAGGTTATTTTCTGACACAGAGATGGTAGCAGTGCTGCATTTGTCTGCATGGAAATAACTAAGCAGCCCTTTGTGACTGGATGAACGTCACACTGAATTTGAATGACACTGCTGGAAAACCTTTATCTAATGTGGATCCCCCACAGCCATTGGATCAGTGTGCCCCTCTTTCAGAGTTGAGGAGCAACAAAGCAGAAGCATGAGCACCTTTAGAGTTCAGCCTTGAGCAAAACTTTAGTGACAGGGAGCTCCTAATCTAGTGTGATATATTGTTTCATTTTTGTAAAAAGCCTGTAGACTTCTGGACAGAGATCAGCAGCATCGGCTGGTGCTTTAATTACCTTCCTATAGGCCTGCCCTCTGGCTCCTACTTCCTTCAGGAGCCTGGTGGTGCAACTGGCTACAAAGCCCCTGTACCAAACCTCAACTGGAAGAAAGGTCTGACTTTTGCAGTGTTCCTTAGTTGAAAAAAGCAGGACTGAAGCTATATAGTTTGATGTTAATTAATATGTTTCAGCAAATTCCTGCCAGCGTTTGCTCATCTCTCCCTCACCGCGCAGCTCCATCGTTCTCTCTGTGTCTGAGCTCAGCCCCTCTAGCTCACAAACTCCATCCTGAACATTTTAATGTCTTTCTATGTTTATTTATCATTTATTATTAACAAAAAGAGAAATAAGTAAGGAAAGTCATTGCAAGTACCTGTATGGCATCCTCGATGAATACGACAGCCTGTTGGATGTAGAGGTTCTCATCATCTGTGGACATAGAGACAAATGAGAGTGGCAGGACCATGGGAACAGTTCCTTTGTCTCAGAAGCAGAATTAATCTCACCATGTGTACCTTCACTCAGTGAAAAACTTAACATGGTTCCTGTACAACAGAATGTACAGAACATGTTTTCTGACTAATACAGACAAGGGAAACTGTCACTGAGATGTTCACTGTAGAACTGGTTGGATTGAGACATGAGGTTTGTTTTTTCTTGAGGCAAAATTGGGAAAAACCGGTAATCAACTGAGTCTAAGTGAAAGGTGTGGCTTACTTTTTGAGCTGTGGCGTATCTCTACTTAAACAGAAAAGGTTTTTTCAGTTTTTAAAGCGACATTGTCACAATTTAACAGCTCAACAGGCTGAGTAGTACATTAAACAGATTTCGTGTGTAAAATCGGTAGAGTTCCCCTTTCAGAACTCATCATGAATTACAGTGTAATACATGCACTTAGTAGTTCAGTAAAAGTGAAAATGCTTTTTATATTTTGTGTAAAAATTGTGAGCAGCTGATGAGCTTTCCTGTGATTCCTGTAATATTGCAGTCAGTGATGATAATTTGTCCCTCGAAGAAGAACCTTCTTTGGGGGACTTTCTTTGCCCTAATTTAGGCCTGTCAGGTAATAACGTTCTACAAGGCACTCCCAACAAAGGATGGTTAGTTTGGGGTATTAGGTCAGAGATGGTTGGACAGAAGTTTGAAGGTTTTTTTCAACTCCAATTATGTCACGTTTTCAAGATAAGGGTCGGAACATATTTTATTATTACTATTTTATAACATATGTTTATTGTTACTGATTGGAGTGTTGCACAGAAGATAATTATTCGCTAAAATAAAATACATCCAGCAGGTGTTAACTGACAAATCAGTGGAGAATGGACAGACATGCTTAACTGTAGCAGCTAAAGAAGAGTTCATCATTATTCAGTCAATGCAAATGTGAGATAACCATGAGAAATGAGACTCAGGATTGACCCAGTCAAGGAAAATTAGAGACAGCAGTGCCCTCATCTTTACTGAGACCTGGCTCCACAACATCTCAGATGAAGCTATTGAACCTGACATGCTGACTGGCGTGCGGATTCAGTGTTTACATCAACCGTGCTTGGTGCTCAAATGTAGTCAAAGTCAATGGACAATGTTCCCCAGATGTCAAGGTTTTTTTTGTTATTTTTAATATGCTGACTATATTATCAACACTACCCTGTCGCTGTTGTAGACATTCCCCCAGACATAAATTCAACAAATGTACCACAGACATACCTACATACATATAGATATATATACATATATATACACACACATATATAATAAACACAGATACTATATATACATTGGCCAGGTACAACTTGCTAGTACTGCGTTGGACTTCAGAACTGCCTTAATTCTTCATGGCATACTTTCAACAAGGTGTTGGAAACATTCCTCAGAGACTTTGGTCCATATTGACATGATAACATCACACAGTTTCTGCAGATTTGTCAGCTGCACATCCATGATGAGAATCTCTGGTTCCACCACATCCCAAAGGTGCTCTGTTGGACTGAGACCTGGTGACTGTGGAGGCCACTGGAGTATAGTAAACTCATTGTCATGTTTAAGAACCCAGTTTGAGATGATTTGAGCTTTGTGACATGGAGCATTATCCTGCTGGAAGCAGCCATCAGAAGATGGTACACTGTGGTCATAAAGGGATGGACATGGTCAGCAACAAGACTCAGGTAGGCTGTCGCATTTAAACAACGCTCAGTTGGTACTAAGGGGCCCAAAATGTGCCAAGAAAATATCCCCCACACCATTACACCACCAGCAGCCTGAACCGTAGATACAAGGCAGGATGGATCCATGCTTTCATGTTGTTTACGCCAAATTCTGACCATAATTCTGACCAAATTCTGAATGTGGCATCTGAAATCGAGACTCATCAGACCAGGCAACGTTTTTCCAGTCTTCTATTCTCCAGTTTTGGTGAACCTGTGTGAATTGTAGCCTCAGTTTCCTGTTCTTAGCTGACAGCAGTGGCACCCGCTGTGGTCTTCTGCTGCTGTAGCCCATCTGCTTCAAGGTTGGACGTGTTGTGCGTTCAGAGATTGTGTTCTGCATACCTCGGTTGGAACGAGTGGTTATTTGAGTTACTGTTGCCTTTCTAATATCTCGAGCCAGCCTGCCCCTTCTCCTCTGACCTCTGACATCAACAAGGCATTTTCATCCACACAACTACTGCTCACCAGATATTTTCTCTTTTTCGGACCATTCTCTGTAAACCCTAGATCAGCAGTTTCTGAAGTACTCAGATCAGCATAGGCCATAAAAGTTGAGTCCTGTTCATGCTGGAAGGTTATTCTATTCAATATATACTATTTTAAACTACTTACATGCCTTAGACTCTAATAAATTAATCTACATGTACTTTTTATATTCATCTATTTTTATTTTGGGGTTTTCTTAGAATGTTGGTATGTTTGTGTGTTTTAGCTGTAAAAACTGGATGTAGAAAAACTGACAACTGACTTTTGTTAAAATCTAAAATGATTTTGAAATTATACAGTAGTGTAGACAATGCTAAAATCAAAATAAAATATCGGTAAAAAAACAGTTAAAAAGTTATTTTAACGGGTGGTGCTGTTGAAACATTTGAAAGTACAATTCAGATCTGACTATTTCTTAAACAATTTTAATGTTTGTTGAAAACCATAAGCACTCGTGCACCATGATGGGGAAGGATGAATGTGTGTTAACACGGAGCAAAGTCATATAGAACAGTAAGTAGAGTAGAAGGTATCAAAGATAGAGGCTATCACACAGCTAAGCCTTGTTCCACATGCTGACTGGTGATCATGTTCAATGACTATAACTTTTCCATTTAGCAGTTACATAGACACAGTTTGTGATGACTCAGTTGTGGCCACACACATTTGGTGCTGCTGACTCGACGCGCCACAGCAGCATGGGTCATAGTGACAGTGGTGGTTGCCACTGACAGGGCAACACTTTAAACGGCTGCAACACTCCTGAAACACACCTAGCCAACACACACTGCAGAGACAAAACAAGTGTGAGCTGCACTTCTCACACTTTGCAGCAGCAGTAATGAAATAATCTCCCCACAGAGACACCGTCAGAGAAATCCTCTAGTCTGACCAGCAACACTGACATGAACTATCCATAAAATAAACAATAACAATTTGATCGATTCATTTTTGATTTTATGTAAATACTTATTTAAGTGGCCAACAATATGGTATATGACTGCTGATATGACAGAAATAGTTAAAGAGATTCAGATTTGTGGATCATAATTAACACTGCTGGCTTTACCAAATAATAATGGCTTTTTGCCAATTATCTAGCTATAATTTCTTTAAAGGCTTTATTGACAGGAAAGAGCCACAATGCTTGCACGATATTTGGCACCTGGTGTGGGAAAGGAAGCGACATCACTGCTTAAACACAGCAGCAAGGTTAATAGAAGTGAAGAGCGGGGGTCTCAGTTCTCTCACAGGTTTGTGGTTTAACAAACTTTTATCAGTTTCATTATTTGTTAGAGAACTCTGCTGCCTGGACAAGCAGTAAATGTCAAGTTGGGGATCTTCAATCATTCCTATTTGCCCACATGCTGTGTGTAAAGCTTTTTGTTTTAATTAATAAATTTATTCATTCCTGCAGATGCATGGATAAAAACTGAAAATCTACAGAGGAAGTGCTCGTCTGATTATTATTGTCATTACACAACATTGTGTTTTGCTCTGCACCTCGAGGAGAAAAAAATAAATGTATAGACTGATGGGGAAAAGAGAAGAATCCCATCTTCATAAAAGGTGTTTCCTGGTCAATCAAACTTATTGGCTGTCTTTGTGCTTTCTCATGTTGATTATTACAGCAATCTTAATAAGACAGAGCAATATGTGCATTTAATGTCTCTCTATATCAAGATGTTGTGCAGCAGTCTTTACAGTAATTTGACAACATTCAAATAACGTTACTAGGTCTACCTATGAAAATTCCTTTAGTGATTTTCACATAAAAGGGACGTGGGCATGAATTCACACATTAGACCATATTAAACGTGTCTTATAGTTAAAACACAGAAATTGTTAAACATTTAAAAAAGACATAAACTTCTGAGCTTTCTGCCACAGTGGTTTGGCCTTTCAGGCCTGATTAAAAACATAAAATTATGTGAAGGCATGTTTTATGCTCTGTTACTGAAATTGTCAGCAGCCTATAATGTTAGGTTACATCACAGTGAGACAGAGTTATAAGTTGTATGCTGTACATTCATATATATCGGCAGTACTTTAAATAAAGTACCAAGAAATAGCATATGAGTAGAATTTCTGTA
Organism: Lepomis gibbosus; assembly: GCA_029875015.1. Taxonomy (NCBI): domain Eukaryota; kingdom Metazoa; phylum Chordata; class Actinopteri; order Centrarchiformes; family Centrarchidae; genus Lepomis; species Lepomis gibbosus. The sequence continues at coordinate 1,386 of JAPMOB010221439.1, read as the reverse complement.
GTTATAAACTCCTTACACTATAGTTGCCGTGGTTATTGCTACTCAGTACTCGTTAATGATCAACTATTGTTATTAACAGCTATTGGAATAAAGAATACACTTTCCATACTGTGCAGATAGAACAAGCGCACTTAAACTTGCAAGAATAAACATATCCTTACAGAATATCTTATAGATGAATCAATGATGACAGCAGCCAATCACCAGCCTGTCCTCATTTAGAGGTTACCAGGTTTGCACATCGTCAAACCAGGTGACCCAGGATGTATTTGTCTAGATTACGAGCTAAAAGGCGGCAATATCTGAAATGTTGTTGTGTTTTTTCGCTTTTGATGGATCTATACTAACAGTTTTTCCCCTTGCTTCCAGTCTTTGTGCTTTGTGCATGTATTCTATACATAATAAAATGGAGTTAGTTTTAAACTGCAGCATGGAAATGTTCGAGAACGACAATGAAACTTTTCATTTCAATACCCCAAGTCACAAGACTCATCACTGCTGCTTAAATTCTATTAGCTTTAAAGAGCACAATAAAGAGGGATCCTCCGTTCACTTCAAAAAAGTATACTGTTTGTGCACCATAATAAGTGGAATGAAACTGATCAAAGCTATAGGAAATATATGTGTCTTAATTAAAATAATATTATCTGCTTTTGTCATCAAATAAAAAAAAGTAATTTTCTTACCGCCTGTTCCACACAAACAAATAATCTTTCAGCTAAAGGACAGAGATGAAGACATGCTGAGAAAATTAGAGCAAATACTTTTAAACCATTTTAACTACTTGATTTTGCTCTGACCTTACAATCAGGTGCACTGGTCGGACATCTGATAAGCCATGCATCACAGGGAGGAGGCCAAAACACCTTCCAGTACCTAGATCATAAAGTAACTCAACTTTCCCATGAGAGGTGTGAGTGTTCGCATAATGTCTAGCTTTATTGAATACAGGCTATATATCACAAGTGAAACAATTAGCTGATTTACAACAGCAACAGCATTGATGATGGATTTATTACAAAGATGTCATTCTGTGGTTCTCAACTCAATGTACATGTCAGACAATCCAGGATATCAGAAAACATCACCTCCCACATTTTAACTATTTTATAGAATTTTACAGGCAAAACTATTGATTCAATAATCAAACAATAAGCAACAGATTTACATATAATGAAAATAGTTTTATTAAAACTACATACATTCAGTGATCACTTTATTAGGTACACCTGTACTCCTGCTTGGTAATGCAGATATGTAAAGCAACTCAATGCATAAAGTCATGCAGACATGGTGAAGAGGCTTTGAGTGTGGAATGACTGTTGGTGGTTTGAGTATCAAAGAAGCTGCCCAGACTCTAACAGAGAGTGTGGGTGTGTGTGGGTG
>JAPMOB010221435.1:0-38543 GCA_029875015.1 Lepomis gibbosus | reverse complement strand
TATATATATCCTGTTAACAATAATGAATGTTCAGAAGTTTTCAATTTCATAGAAAGCAGTCAATTTGTATTACATTAGCTTGTAAATTTGTATTAAATTAGCTTAGGAAACCTTTACCATGAAGAGCCATCTCTACCGTTTGGTAGAGCTGAATATCAGAAAAACTATTGGGTCTGTTAAAAAAANNNTTTTTGGATTATTGTTGTTATTGCCCTAATGAAATAAAAAATGTAAAGAAATAATTTTTCCATCACTTTTTTCTTGGTGAGGACTTCAAAGGGTTAAAAACATATATGTTGATACAACTATGTGTTATGGCACTGAATGATAACGCAAGTTAGTCATTATGATGTTCCGGACCTTTGCTTCAGGAAATTTTCTCTAACTGGACCTCTTTGAATTCTAACTGAATACCCATGCTGTAAAGCAATAACTGCCATAACCAATATGTGAAGCTGCATATTAAATTTGGAAGTTAACATATTGGTTTTGGAAGTTGGCACACTAAATTAGGAAGGTTAATGACCTGGAATTTTGACTGCTAAAATCAACATGCTGTTTTACAGATCTGTAATGGCATTTTCCAAAACAACTTCTGGAACTTTAAAATCTAGATTCAGAAGTGACTGATCTGAGAGCAACACTTTCAAAATCAAGTTTCAGAATTGGAACTTAGTCACCCTGTTCTATTTCACCAAGCCCTTTTACACCAAATTAGCTATGGGTCTTCAACCGGTTATTTTCAAGATTTTTGGAACCTTGGTGCTATCTTGTGAACCAGCCCGTGTTTCCAACAGTTTTGAGTGGAACCATTGTAATCATGGATGCAACTGCACTTCTATGAACATTGCTATTCTGAGTTAACAGGGTAATTAAAAACAATCAGATTTTGGAACTTCACATCACAAATACAACATATAACGCTGCTAAAAAAGAAGCAGTAAATATCTTTTTGAAGTGTGGATTAGCCTGGTAAGAGATGCTCAGCCCTGCAGCATTGTGTCTCTTTATCACGAGTGCGTAGCTGGGATCCCCGAGGGGGAAAAGTGGTTGGAAATCGCTGTCCTCCAGCAGGATAATGCTCCGAAAGAGCAAGCAAAGCAGAGCTTTCTACTCACCATCCTCTAGCGTGATAATTAAGCCCACAGTGTCAACAGAGGGATAGCCAGAGAGCTTGTCTCTAATAGATACCGACAGAGCAGAGGACTTAAATTAAAACCTCTGCCCTCACTGTTCGTTCATTGGGTTACATGCATTATGCAGTGGCCTCTTACAGCCCAGGCCCAGGTGGGACCGTTCGCTTTTCCTCTTTTAAATATTAGCATCTCATTTCCCTTACTGTTTGAAACTCTTCCTAACCCAATTCTCTCTCCGTCCAAAAGTGTTTCTCTGTGTCTCTCAAACGCTCCCTCTAACCTATCTCTCTCTCTCAGTATCATTAAAGCTTTCCAGTTTGTGCCCAATTCTGTCCATTTCCTTTTCGATCAGTTTATTTTCTCCTATCCCCATGTTCTGGTGTTCTACTAATTGTATTTTCCTTTTGTCTCTTTCCTGCTGGATGTGTAATTGCGTGGCTGCTTCCTGGTTCTCTGTCTTTGTCAGTATCTGTTTCTCTTTCAATTAGCTCCTAGTGTGAGTTGTTATGGTGTGTTCGGCTAATGGTATGCAGTGTGCTCCCTATCTTCAGGATATTTTAATTAAAATAATAATTCATGGCATGCATAGAAGTATAAATAGTAATTCTATCTCTTGTCAGCTCTCTGTACTGTAGCTTCATGTTTTATGATGATGCATATCACAATGATAAGATGTTGCTATATCATGATGATACTGTGTCCAGCTCTGTGAAGGAGGGGACTCTTTCTTATTCTTGTATCCAGCTCATTTCCCACTGACTGCCCAAGTCATACATCTTGGCTAATTGCAAATTCAACCCCTCAAAGAGGCAAAACTGTATGAAACAAGCAAATTGTTATTCTTCTGACTAATGACTTTTCTGGGAAGCACAAGCCAACCTTGATACTCTCTCTCTCTCTCTCTCTCTCTCTCTCTCCCCCTCTCTCATGGTGTATTTTTGTTTATTTTTCTCTGCCTTTCTGTTGTTTGTCATCTGCCATCCTGATGTAGACAAAAGCAGGCTTCTTATTTCTAGGTGCTGCAGGCTCAAAATTACACCTATTACTAACAAATTTTATCAGCTGTAGCTGGCAAATTTAGTTGAATTTAGCTCCATAAATTACTTGACTTTCAAGCTGGCTCGCTTTGAAACAAGAACAGAGAAAAGGGTCTTATTTAAGCCATTAATGGTTCCAAGTGGGCTGCATGCATTATATAATGCTAAATGACTGAGGCTAAAGCTACATATCCAAAGCATGATAATATGTGCAGAAGAAATAAAGAAACATTGGTCCGGTATTGTAGTTTAGAGCTAATTAGTCCATGTAAGGAGAAGAAATGTACGATCAGACTGTTCTTTCATTCTAACACAAACCTCTTTGGCTGCTTATCTTACATGGAGGTCAGATCATGCCTTATTGTTCATATTTTAAAACAGAATATTTCACTATTAACACTACAAGAGAAAGGCTTTGACTGTATAGGATGAGGAATAACTTGCAATTCATTCTTTGGTTGATGTGTCATGTCCACAGTTGTACAGACGTTTTTTTTCATAATGGTGTTCTCTGAGGAAAATGCTTTTTGGGCGTCGAGGGTGCCTTGCTGCGCTGTATCCAGCTCTCTTAAAAGTGGTACTGCACCAATTTGTACAACAAGATCATATTACTCATCATACAAAACATTGTCTTACATGGTTATTGATGAGCTTTGTCAATTCTGAGAATGTTGAGTTATCAAGGCTTAGGCTGGAGCTACAAACTGGGGGTAGGGAGTTTGAAAGTTGTGGATGTTTAGCAGGCAAGAAGGGTCTGACAAAGACATGCTGTCAAGCTGCATCATGGGAAATGTATGATCTAATGTTTTCAAAGGTTAAACCATACTAGCGGCTAAAAGTCAGGATATCTCGGCCTCTGCTGCTTTGATTTTGACAATTCTTCTACTCTTGCAATTCTCCCAACTATATGGAAGTACTATACTGAATTGTCCCTTTTAACACAGCCATGGTTCTGATGGTCCAGCTAGGGGGAAAAAAGGAAAGAAAAGAACATATTCAGATGGTAAGTTTATCCAGTGAAAGCTGCAGTGAAGTCTGATGAAGCTAAAAGCTGTGCTCTTCTACATGAATAGCACACCAGTCACAGCATTTACAGACAAAGAAAGACAAACGTTAAATGTTCCTCCATTTCACCTCTTTGTCAGCAGCCTGCTCAGAGGTCCTCATTAGATTTCATGTCCAGCGCCGTTACCACTCAGCCATCACAGCTCTCCTTTTCTTCAGTTTCATCTTTGCCATTATTAATGCCTTCTCCATCCTATCTGCTTTTCTCTATTAAGTCTATTTTGCATCCACACCTCGTCTTCTTTTTCCATATTTCCATTTTCCTGCAGTTCTTTCACTATCACATGTAATTTTGTTCATTAGTGTCATTCCCTTCCAATTTTGGCTTTTCTACCTTTCCGATTCTCATCTTCATTACCTTCCCTTTATCGACTCTCGTGTCTCTAAGTCTTTCCACTCTCTCTTTCTCCATACATTTGATTCCATCATCTGCTTGGCAGAAAAGAGACGAAGGCTTTGAAGATTTGCCTCACGCTGGTTTGGTTTTCTAAGACCACATCAAACAGCTTTAATCTGTTTGTACTCAATTACTTGGAGTATGTGTGATTTGTTTTCCTCAGTGCAGTGCAGGGGGCTCCCACATGCAATTGCCAAACCTCACCTGCTGTGCAACAACCCCACCATCTAATGGAGTTTTGTTAAAAAGTGTAAAAAAAAAAACAAACAAAACCCTTGAGATCTCAGCTTCTGTGTTCCTCATCTGCAGAAACAGCTGCTTCTCTGCTGTAACTTCTGCTAGATTTTAAATTCAATGTCAATAAACACACAGTTGTGTCTTTATTCAGCTGTCACAATGATGTTTCACCAATGATGCTTTCATTAGCCTTTTCTTTACAACTGAGGCTGCTTGCTATTAATGCTATTAAATTATTCATATGCTGTCCTGATTTTCAGGATTTAGACGTTTTTAGGGCTTTTTGCTCCCCATCGGGCCTCATGCAAGAAAAGGTCAATTCACAAATACCAGCACTAATTGCCATGCATTGTGAGTGATAATTCATGCACATCATGTGCACCAATGGCACAGTACAATACCTGATATTCACCATAAGGGACTGAAACTGAAAAAGAACACAAAATGAATAAATAAGAAAATTAGAGATGCAAAAAGAAGGCAAAACAGTATGTGTGTGTTTTTGTGCTGTAATATCATTAACACAATATCATTTGTGAATTTGAGTTAGATAGCAGTTGCAAATGGTGCACAATCCATGGTGCTGTCAGCGGCCGCAGATTCACCCCTCAGTAGGAGAAGAGCTTGTTCCATCCATTCCATTTATTATTTTCTCTTAGGCACAAATCAAATCCACAAGTGGTCCAGACCTGTCATGTACAGATAATCTGCTGTTCTTAGAGGAAGGGAAACATATTTAACTTGAGAATTAAGACCTGATCACAGCAGAAAGTGGCAAAGCAAAAGTAATACATTTTCTCAAAATATTTGATACTAGTGGCTTGGTAATACGGAGCTGGTGAACTGCTCTAGCTGGCAGGCGAGCTGCTAACAAGCCAGACAGTCGGCACATGCGAGCACTACTCAGTCACAATTTTTTTCTTTGCAGTAGGACGTTTACTTCCCATTGGCATTTTGCACTAGGGCTTGTTAGCTCTTAAGTGGACAAGGTTATAGTTAAGTAAAATACATATTGGTACCATGTCTCATAACTGTCTGTAAACCATTCCTCTTTTGTTGAACAGATTATTCTCCAGCAGAGAAAGGGTTAATGGTGACGCACATCTAATAAGCTACAGTAGTGTTGTTCATTTTGGATCCTCAGACGCTCCGTTCCCTCAAAGGTCTGCGCTGTCCCGCTCGTGTTTAGTTCAGCTTCAGGGCTGACAGGAAAAACAGGATTTGGACACCAGGCAGAGCTGAAGCAGTTTAAGATTTCATTGACACAAGGGGAACATACCAAGTGTTGAGGAGGAGATAATGAGACAAAGGTGAATTTAATCGGTCAATCAGTGCGGACAGGACTCAAAACAAGATGATGACACCAAGGGCAGAGCAACTTCCAAAAAAAACAACAGAAAACAAGAAACACAAACACTAGCATCCCAGACCTGTGACAGCTTGGTCAGTGGTGCAAATTTAAAAAATTATCCCAAAGTTGAACTTGTTTGCATGGTTGTCCTTTATCCTCAGCTATTCCATTGAAAAGAATTGGTACTGCCTCAGTAGATGCTGGTGTGACCAAGGCTTTTTAATGCCATAATCTGAATAAATGTGTAGTTTATATACAATTTCTATGGCTTATCTACCCATCTACCATTTTTGTATAATTGCTTTAGTTAGAAGCATAAAGGGAACTTAATCTCGTTATACAACCCTGTGTTGTAAAATGATGAGTAAATCTACTTTGACCATGAGTTATACCTTAAAATTTAATGCAAAATCTGTTACCCATATCAGTAGTTGCTTGGAAAGTTCTCACTCCAGCAGCTGCTGCAGAGTTTTTATGTAATTCTCTGTCGAGATCAACAACCTAACACCCAACAGTGTAACATCACCTGTAATGGAGTACTTTCTCTTGTCCACTTCTGTGACTGTCATGTCACCTTGACTGCCTCCCATTTAGGTCATGGAGCACTCAAGATGTTTATTTGGTCATCAAACCATTTCGTCTTTACTTCTGTACGGCTCATTTTTTGAATCCTCTAACATCACTGAGGACACTTCAGGCTCTGTATTGGGATTACAGTGGGGTTGTTCTTTTTACTCTCCCGCAACATTTTTGTCAATGAAACTTTTCCACAATTAGAACAGAACATAACACATTGTATTGCAATTTGGGGGCGCTGATACTGCTAATGATCAAAGCTCCCAAACGCAGAACCTACTCATGAACAGGTGGCATTCATCAGGTTGAAACAGGAAATTTAAAACAAGTTTGAGCAGTCCAGGGTTTGTTGAATCCAAACTTACAAGCCCATGTAAAAAAAAAGGTGTAGGATAAGGAGAAAATGTTCTTGCATTCTTTAAAAAGAAATCTTGATATATGATACAGTAATAGGAAAGGGCTTAGCCTCTGTGCTGCCTGTTACTGTTAACCTGTTGACGTAAAAGAGTGAAAATCATTCATCAGTCATTTTTAGATTCTAAATCCTTAGCCTCTTTTAAAATGATGTTGTGCTATTCTTTAAGGATTATGCTGTGAATAGATTCCTCGCTGGTGAGTAATGGTTTAATTTCATACTACCCCAGCAGAGGCATGGCGCAATTAAACTGAGGCTGAGTGCTTTCTCCTCATTTATTATAATACAAACAGCAGTAATGAATATGTGAATGCAGCAAATGTCATATAATATGTATGATGAATATGGCTGGGATGCGGGTAAAGAGCATAAATAGTTTATATGTTACTAGGGGCATTGTGAGGAGCTGACAACATGAGGCTCTGAGGCCATTTAACAACAGGATCGCTGTTTTAATCCACACTATCAGTTTACCATAATTTGTCATACACTGCAAATATAGAAAAATTTGTATTGTTGTATTCTATTATCGGTCAAAGCAAGGCACAATAACAACAACTCTGCATTGAATGGAAAGGCCAATTGAAGAAGACACAGTAAAGAAGAAACCATAGATACATTAAATTCAGTATATAAAATATGGGTTTCCCACATGTACTGCCATTCATAGTTTTCTGTTATTTCTTTGTTATTTACGTATGAAGCATTAAGCAGACAACAACAGGGTTAAAATAATCTGGGTTTAATTATATAAGAACAAGGTTCATCTCCATTTTCTGCTCTGGTTTCATCAGAAATTCAGAATATGCTAATTAACCAATGAAATATATATAGTGAATGGAAGTCTGAATATATTGAATGAAATCAGACGTCAGATCCACAGAGGTTAAAAACAAACTAGCAAATACACGTACGAGCCAAAATACTGGAAACTGTGTCCAGTACCCTTCTTCTGATGAAGTAATTTATTATTTTCACCATTTTCGCCAGGCATTTATCAGGCAAACAGAGACAAGCCTACAACCTCACAGGTGCCTCCCACAATAGCTTAAGTTTGTTCGGATCCGAATGAAACTTTTGAACACCAAAGTCTCACAAAAAGCTTTAAAAAGCTGAAATCACGCAATAACCTGGCAGCGGTAACAATAAAATTACTGCTTTAGACAATGGAGTTTGGTGATTTTGAAGAGAGCGGTAAAACGGCTATTTCTTGTTTAACACATCTTACTTTTTAAAGAACAATTGAAATGCATTCAATTCTATTGTTGCTGCCAGTGTCCTGAGCCCTTTTGGGTGGAAAGACCGTTTGCCTGAAAAACGGGAACTGCCTGGCCCAGGAGGTTTCCTGTATTTGGTCTTCCATGATGAAAGAGAATACATTTCTAAATCAGTAGAACTGTACTGGATATGCTTTCCAGTATTTTGGCTTGTACATGCATTCGCCAGTGTGTTTATAATCTCTTAATAATCTACACCAACGTGGTAACGATGTCAGATTTCAATCCATATATTCAGACTTTCATCCCATATATTCAGATTGACAAACTGTGTGTGTTGTGTGTGTGTGAGCGTGTGTGTGTGTGTATTTCGTCTGTGTGATTAGGATACAGTAAAGGAGCAAAGCTAGTTGGTGTTGTTAGTTGCTGTTGTATTTATTGTCATACTGTCAAGTTACCAACCACATCGGCACTGTAAGTCTTCTGTCCTGCTAAAAACATACATTGCCTCTCGCTCTAGTTGACTTCATAAAACTCAGCATAACATAATATTAATATCCAGAGTGAACAAGTGAAGCAGAACTGTCCTCGTGCTCCATAATTAGGCTGAGCCAGTCAGCTAACTAAAGCCTCCATAAAATATACAAAAAAAAACGAGGTTGCAGCAAACTCTGTCACACATCACAGCACATCCTACTTTTTCCATTCTGCATTTTGACAGAAGACAAAGCTGGTATAGTTTTATAAGTGGGCCATGATGCTGCTAGGCCTGAAGGCAATGGGAGCATAAGGATAAAAGGGGCTCATTACAGAACTTTGGGTGAAAGTGTCATGTAGCATATGTTACACTTAGAAATAAATAATCATAATAATAATAATAATAATAATACAAGCAACACCCACATGGTAATAGACCAAAGCGTGTTACAGTTTTGTCTCCAGTGCTATTTTAATAAAAGTAGACTCACTGTATTTTCTCAAGTCAAGAAAAGTATTTAACCAAGTTCTTATATTTGTGTTCTGCAGCATCAAAACGTACATTTTTCTGACTCGGACATTTAACTGGCTGTATGTAGTTTATCAATTAAATCACATATTAATAAATCAAATTTTAACTTCTATTGTCAATGGGCTCTAACCTAACTTAGAAAGGAAGCACATGACTGTTTCCTCTGCTGCTTGCATCAGCCACTATTCCCCTTCTTATTGAGGACACCGGGTCGGATTCCGCCCTGTGCGCTCTCCGGAGCCTCTCTACGACTACAGCAACTACAACTCAGCTCACGACTTGCAATCCACTAACATCACAAAACAACCAGCCCCCAGCACAACACAGACTCCACGTAAGGATACACAACAACAATAAAGTTTTATGTGCTGGGGCCTGTCAGGCCACACACGAATCAGATGATGCTAAAAACAGTCAACATCAAAGGTAACTATTACGAAGAGAGTCACGTTAGCTCGCCGGCTAATGCCAAGTAGTTGCTAGTGTTGATTTAGCATTCAAGAAAGGATGTAACAGTAAAAAACAAAAGTGGAGCGATTTGTTTACTAGCCTTTAGTGACGCAGGCAGGGCTGCCAGCTAACGCTACATTAGCTCGTGTTTGCTTTATAAAGTTCAATTTAGATTTATTGTGGTTTTACTGATACTCAGGTACACAGCTTCTTCACCTCGCTGTAACTAATGTGACCCACATAATATGCAATACTACAACAAAACAGCAACAACACAGAGGAAGAGCCATCTGCTAATGTTACAGTAAAGTTATTTACTGCGATCTAACTGTTAAAAAGTTTAGCAACAATCTCACATATAATATTCAGTTCTGATAAAGATATTACTGTAATGTTGCAGTGGGAGTTTACCTGAGTTTCCAGCATGCTGTGTAAAGCTGTCTCCCTGTCTGTCTATAGACGCTCTTACACTGCCTTTTTTGGGGGATTATTGTGCTGCGCTGTATGAGGGTACGGAGCCGAAGTTAATCTGCCTCTGAGCTGGGACCATTTAAGTAACAGAACTTTATTTGTGTTTTTATTGTGTTTATTTGCAGGATCTCTGACTGAAAGCGGTTGCATACGTACCAGCACACACCTGGTTTGTTGTAATCTTAAAACCGCACCGCTAGCAGCCACTGGAAACTACATATTGCACCTTTAAAAATGAAACAATAAAGAAAATTATTGAGAGTCACACTAGCAGCTCTGTGAAGCTAAACTTAGCACAGCGTGCTTTAAACTCAGCATGCTAACATGCACTCAATGAAAATAAACAGGCTGATGTTGATCGGGTAATGATTCACCATGTTCATTTAGAAAAATATGTATTTAACACTAACCCCTAAAATTTTATTCAGAAGCAAAAGTCAAACCAATTTTTATCCCTGGAGACCAGCTGCGAGAGGGGTTTTTCTGTGGCTGACAGATTTTTTTTCTCTTGAGCTTGGCTTGGATCCAGTGACTCATGTGTTTGATGCTCTTGCTATGTTTAGTAATGTATGTGATCTGCTGTTGAAAGTCCAGTGTCTTGAACCAATCATAATCAATCAAATAAGGACTTGAGACCTGACTTGGACTGGTGCGAGACTTGATTTACATGAGATCTGAAATAAGACCTGAAAGTGAAACTTTTTGAAAATTTGTTTTCAATGGGCAGCACAGATTAAGAGCACAGAAGCCATCCTGATACAAGAAAAGTACCGTTAGCATGTATAAAGTCCAGCTGTTTCCCTGCTCGTGTTAAGAACGGTGTTATGAAATTATAATTGATGCCCATCCCTCCCTGTCTGTTTCTCTGTAGATGGGAGGCACCATGTACAACACGGGGAAGCACGTGTCCCTGCGGCCAGACAAAGCCCACCTGGTGAACATCTCCGGGGGCCCGCTGGGTTACAGCTACAGGCTGGAGGAGGTGCGCCTCCATTTTGGGAGCGAGGACTCCCAGGGTTCAGAGCACCTCCTCAACGGACAGGGCTTTCCTGGAGAGGTAGGAGACGAGGCAAAGATGACTGGATTGAAAGCACGATAGTGTGTAGGACACACGTGTACACTGATACAAACACACATACACACACACTATATGAACACATCTACATAAGCAACAGAGCACTGAATACTAACATGCTGATTAGATAATTGCTGATAGCAGAGACATCGGCACGCTTATTATGATTAATGACTACATGATTACATTATCTCACATAAACACACACATGCTTAAAACCAACAACTGCACAGGGAAGTTATTTTGAAGCAGTTTTCATTCGTGAGCAATCTTGTTCTCAAAGCTCATCTCAAAGCTTTCTTATCCACCTTGAAATTAATTCAAACCGGTTTATCAAAATTGGAAAAGCAAGTGTTTTAGTGTCTTTGTGCAGATTCCCTGAGCTTCTCTGTCTTTACCTAGTCTGTGATCACAATATTGCAGTATTGTTTTGCAAATCCACTCTGTCCAGAGAGACACGCAGAGATGTTAAAAAGGAGGCTGTACACTTTTGAGAGGCTTCTCCGTCTTGTTATGCAGATTGGGTTTGTGGATTAAATCTGTCAGAGATGTCCTGGAGGAAGAAGTGATCCCCAGTCAGAATTCACTGGACCTTTTCCAGCCAACGGACTGTAACTAGAGGATGAGGCGAATTTGATGAAGTCTATTAATAAACAGAATCTAGAAAACAGTCCAGCTGGGCTGAACACTCTGGGTATACCGTTCCAGAAAACAGTGGTGTTGTCTCCATGAATCAGTGGGGAAGTGACCCAGACCTGACGTCCATAAAATCATTTTCCACAAAGAGAGATCTGAACAACAGGGACTCAATTAGACCTAATTTTTATTTATTTTTTTACACATTTCCAAACCATAAGTCAAACTCAAAAAATAGTTGCTAATGTGTAAAGCAATGCGTTGTGTCTCTCTTTCAGGTCCAGCTGATCCATTATAACCAGGATCTGTACGCCAACTACAGTGAGGCAGCTAAGAGTCCCCATGGCATCGCTGTTGTCTCCATCTTCATCAAGGTCAGCATGTCCTTTTGGGAAACACGCAGAAGAAGCAATCGGACGGTTTGATGAACTCACTCATAACATGCACATGCACTTCTCAGCTGCAAGTACAGGAAAAGAACTTCACTGTTTCAGTCCTTAGGCCACAACATGTGTTTCACTGCGTGTGTGTGCTGTGCTGTGCCTTGTGATGAATATTTGATCCCCCTCTGTCTTTGTCATCCCTCAGCTCTCTGAAAACTCCAACGCCTTCCTCAACCGCATGCTCAATAGAGACACCATCACCAGAATCAACTACAGACGTAAGACTCTCTCTCTCTCTATCGCTCTCTCTTTCTCTCTCACACACACACACACACTGCATTCACCTGTGTTTTCTCCCTAGACAAGCAAATTCTACTTCGAGCATCTACAGGCCTGCATCTTGTTCTGCTGTAAATACACTTCCACATAATGTGATGATTATAGAAAACTCTTTGGTCTGACCAGAGACCTTTCCTCTACATCCAAAAAGCCCTTGGTGTCAAACTGGCTTTTCATTTGCTGTCACACTTCTCTTTGTACAATAAATTCTCATTACTCTTTTTTCCTTCATCTCTGTGAACTGTACACGCCTATATTCTTTGATTGATTTGAATTCTGTTGCACTTCATGATGAATCACAAACTTCATCATTGTCCTCCATCAAAGGAGAATGTTTCCAGTCCCAAATGTTTGTTTTTCTGCAGGGTATCTCAAAACCATGTTGACGTATTTGAATTTTAGCAAAGTTTGGTGGAACGTTAGACCAAGACTTGTCATGGTTTATGACTTTTATTTATTTAGAAAGGTCAGTCTTTCATCAATCCTCTTTCACGATTAAATCAGGCACGTGGAATTCGATACCCACAAACATTAGAAACTCAGGGAGTTTTGCAGTGTTTAAAGCCAGCTTCAAGCTTTGGCTAAAGTCAGAACAAGTGTGTCACCCACACCAATGTTTGGAATTCCTGATTTGAACAATTTGAGTAGTAGAAGCACAAAAAGTAAGCACTAATCACCAGATCAACAAAATCTAAACATGTCGGAAGACAAAATGCTCTTATTCTGACATGCTCCCTGTGGTAGTTGCTGGACGCACCCGTCAAGACGAGAAACAAGAGCTTTGAAGCATTTCTCTGCTGCTGAAATGCTACTAAGACGCTTCAAGTGGAAGTTGAAGCCATAAATAAACGGCTGCTCACACGCAGCCTACGTCCCTCCCTCAGAATTCCCATGATGCATGAGGGTGAAGGGAGTTTTGTTAAAATATGCTAATAATTTTGCCATTTGTCTGAAATACAAATGTTACTTCATGATTTATCTTTATTAAAACGTGTCTCCTTAGAATCTTGTGTAATTCTTGTGGTGGTTTACCTTTGAAACCAGGTGTGAAGGGACTGTTTAATTAGATAAGAGCTGCAGAATTATGCCAGTACAGGATATCGTCATGTACTGTTGTTATTTACTTGTGTCCTCCATAGTCCATGTAGTGGGCCCCCTACCAGCTGCGGCCCTGGGTCGGCCGCCCCCATACACGCACGCTACCTCTGCTTATGAATGTATGTGGTCTACTTATTGGTTTGTGGTTGGTTTGTGTGTTATTTTAGCTGCCCATGGAAAACTAATTAACTACTATGTAACTCTGGTGCACTTACTTTTAATTGTGCACCAACAAAAATAAACAATAAATGAAAAATTATCAGGTGAGTTAGTTTTAGAGTGGATGGGATGCAGGCTAAGGTATTCTGACTTTCTTATAATATTTCTTTAGAGATTCTTACAGTTTTCACTATTTTCATGTAAAGTTTCTTTGTAGAATGTTACCTAAAATGAAACACAATGCCCTTTTTTAATCATGCAGGGACAATGAGTTGCGCAAATTGGCATGCCACTCGACCTGTGTGGAAGTCTCCACCTGCTGTTTTGGTTCATGTAGGTGCAGCAGTGCAAGGGTCACATCACTGATCTCATAGCTCTGACGCACCTGAGCCAACCAGAGTGGAGCATGGCAGCAACATCTCAACAACTAGAGAGGGCTTCATCAGGAAATCATGTTGTTGTTGTTGTCTGGAGGGTGCAGAGAGTCACGGCGTGAACACACGGCACCACAAATCAGCAGAAGGTGTGCGTATTCAAACAGTTAATTAGTGCAGTGATGGCAGAAATAAAAAGATTTTTTTTTTTTGGTGAAGCCGCCATGTGAACACATCAATCTGATGCTGTTTTAGTTATAATTCCACTCTACTATTTTACTGTATTTCATATTGGAAATGGTTACATCATATCTTCGTTATTTATTTCAAGCATAAAACATGAGCCGCTGATTCAAAGTAGGAAAGGAGACTGTGGATAAATTAACAGGATTAATGAGCCCCAGTAATCTAGTGTCTCCTGCATAAACAGCAGAATTCCAAGTAATAACAGACCAGCCCGATGTCTGTGTGTGTGGTTACTTTGTCACATGGTGGTATCTTTTGCACGTGATTTAAAGAAGTAAACATAGCACGCTGACACGGCAGATTATCAACATATCGATCCCTCTGCCCTGAGGCTGCAGGGATTTAATGAGCTGACGGAGAAAGCAGACACTGCATCACTCATATTCATTTATAGATCAGTGCAGACCAACACTCATGCTTTAAACAAATTTAAACATTGTTAATTTAAACGCAGCTACCGTATTGGCTGGAGAGTATTTAAATAAAGAAGTTAATTCACATTTTAAGGATTATGTTTGTTATTCTCTCCTTCCACCTGCACATCATGTGATCTGTGCCGGGCACCAAAATGCCGCACAAACAGCCAAAGCCAATTTCAAGTCGTTGCACCGCCACAAAAATAGGCCCCTTAGGGTCTATAGCCATGCTAGCAGCTCTGTGCGGTTGCACAGCGTTGCTTTTAGCTAAATGCTAACATCAGCATGCTCACAATGACAATGCTAACATGCTGATGTTCAGCAGGTATACTATTTACCATGTTCACCATCTTTGTTGCATTTGCTAATTAGCACTAAACACAACGTTTAACTGAGGCTGATGGGAACGCCATCAGTTTTGCAGATATTTCATCATAAACCAAAGTATAGGACAATTTGAAATTTTGGCCAGATGATGGCACTAGATGAAAAGTCAGGGGATCCCCGAAGGTAAAACAATTCATCATGGAAGTCTCTACGAAATGTCGTGGCAATCTGTCCAAAACAGTTAAATTTCAGTCTGAGGTGGACCGACTGATGACCGATGACTGACAGACCGACACTTCCATCTCTAGAGCCACACCGCTAGTATTGCTAAAAACTTTTGTGGTCCTAAACTTAAGACACTAATTTCCTCTTTCTGTCCCGGACCTGATAATTGGAGATCTGTGGTAACTTTGCTATACATACTGTAACACTACACATCACCTCTCTCTCTCTCACACACACCAGTGGTTTCCTTCAGCAAGAATGCATTCTAAATTTCATAATAAATTAAAAAAAAATCAGTGCTACGTTGCCAAGATCTGTTTTCCAACCTCTACTGCAAAGATGTACGACCCTCTGGAGAATTCCTTCCTGTTAATGGGGCTAAACATAGCAGAAGCACGACGGCACACACTCACACAGAAACTTGTTTTTGTCACTTAGGAGGATATTGCGTTGACTTATAAATTCTCTGGAGACGCACACTAACCTAAACCAAGAAGCAAGCGCTAACCTTAAAATTGAACGGTTTAGCCAGTGGGGGCTAGCAGTTTGTCCGTAAATGGGAGGTGAGGCCCTGTTAGGTGACTGTGGGAACAGAGTTTTGGCCCTAATTAATACAACAGCACACACTCTCTCTGTGCTCCAACATGTTTATGTTTTTTCTCAGGCAAATCTTTCCTTTTAATTGGTCCAAACATTATAGATTCATAACCTGATGAAGTGTTTTACATAAACCACACACACACACATACAGTAGTATTCATCTCTCTTTTCCTTTGACGGTGCGTTCCTGTTAATGGGTCTGAACATAACGCTCTTTCACACAACACACTGCATCACCTTAACACTCTCTCTCACTCTCTCTTCTTCTCGCCTTCTATTCCTTCGTCTCTCTAGATGATGCGTTCTTGTTGATGGGGCTGAACATAGCAGACCTTTACCCTGACACTACGCGTTACATCACCTATGAGGGCTCCATCACCATCCCTCCCTGCTATGAGACGTCCACGTGGATACTAATCAACAAGCCTGTCTACGTGACGCAGATGCAGGTACGTGAGTGTAGAGTAAGTAAAAGTGACATGGGAAAAACAACACGCATTCTGTTGATTGGGACAGAAATGTAATTACTAATATCCTCTCCTGCACAAGGTGCAAACAGCTTTGAATTGCAAATTACGACTTCATAACCTGCAACAGAAAGCATCAACCTTTCCCAAAATGGTTTAGAGAAAAGAGGCTGTTGTAACAGTAATGTAATGAAATGCAGTGAATACAGAGCACACAGAACCATCTAAATGTTAAATTGCATTGCTTTTTCCTCTCAGACAGTCTCAAGATAAATACTAAGATGAACAGTTCTCTTTCTTCATCTGTATCTTTTAAACAGTAAGAACGGGGTCGATTTAGTGGGTGACTGAGTAAAAAACATCATCATCTGCAAGCAGCCGCAGTGACACAACTGGTAATCTACACTTCATAGCCGTTGCCGAGTTCCGACCAGAGAGCCTTGTTGTGTCGCTGAAGAGCAGCTGGGTAGATCAGATTCACACCCCAGCTCTTCAAATCGAGCAGCTCAACATCAGAGTGGAACACATTACGGCATAGCTCGGCACTCACCTGCATGCATCAATGTAATCAATTCCCACACACCATCTGCCATGTACTCTCACTTTATTTACTCCCGCTCTCACCCCTATCCTTTGTTCTCACTTATCTGTCAACCAACTGTGACCAGCTCTCTTTCTTCTTCCTTCCATTTTCTTGATTTGTCTTTTATCCCTCATTTACTAGTTTATTTTGTTCCGTTTTAAAAAATATAATTTTTAGCTCCACCATCTTAGTTTCTTGGCCTTTTACCCTTTCTCCCATTCCCTGTACATACCTTCTTCATCCCTCTCTCTTTCTTCCTTCTACACCAGTCCACATATGGACGCATGGTCAAGATCCATCGGTGTCAGTTTGGGATCCCTATAGCGGGAAGCCCTAGAGCATCATTTTTAGACAGTAGAGGTATTTGTATGATATTTAATAGAAAACACTGAGTAAGGAGGCAGTTGAGGTGGATGGAGGGCCAGAACCCGGACTTTGAACCAGAAGAACAGTTTTGGTGTCCCGTGTGAAACAAAAACTCAACATCAAATATTTTTTTTAAGTTAGGCAGGTGACGTAAGTTAACTTACATGTTAATTGACCTATGTAGTAGGTCGCATTTTAACCCAAACCAGTACTTTTTGTGCCTAAACCTAACCAAACTGCAGCATTTCAAAATTTTAATAAGGTGCCTTTTCAAAATGGCAATGGTTTAAAACGCTAGCATTGCATTTTGAAAGTGTAACCGGACCTTGCATATTTGTTGTTGCTAAGTGGAGCCATAGACGTGTAAAAATTACGCTACCCAGGGTGTTAAAAAGTAACGCCAAAGGGCCTTGGCCAAGCTTCCATGTGTGACTAGTCGGGATTGAGAATGTGGTGTCTACATCGACTTACGTGATATATACAGCTTTCATTTATTAAAGGGGAACTCCACCGATTGTAGAAGCATGTTTACAGCTTTTGGGAGGACTACTGCATATGTGGGAAAAATTTCATTTCATAATTTCATAAAGCATTTTGTGTCTCAAGAGGGAGGTGTGTATAGTCTGATAAATTGCCTCAAGTGATGTCACCTAAGTCAGCGTCAGGTTTTGACATCCAAGACAAATGAAAACAGCGATAGCGCTGGTTCTTTAGTTTAGTTTATTTTAGTAGATTTTGTAACTGTCGAGTTCAACAATGTTATAAGAGTGCAATGCTAAATCCATGGAATAGTCTTTTCACCCTTAGATGCAAGGTCATTAGAACCCACACTCTTTAACATATAGTTCAAAAAAAGACATATCGGAGTCAGTAATATTTTGTTAATAGTACTATATGCTATCATCATCTTTTGGCACAAATGTAAGAAAAAACATTTGCATTTCAGACATACTTCCTGTGTACGTGATCATTGCACACTGGTAGCCTATATTGCATTTTACACAATAGTTTACTTAATATTCAACATTACTTGGGCAGATGAGACATTATTTTCATTTGGTCCTGTTTTCTTTATCCCTGTGGCAACACCACACCTCCTTATTGCTTTAGTGATCTGGTTTGAGCTTTCTTAAAAGTGGTCTGCTGTGATCATTAAGTGATACCAGCTCGGAACATCACAGAGCTGTCTTTCTCAGAAACATCCTTCCCGTCCTATCAAAATGTGGCAGAAGCAACTCTGACATAGCCAACTAACGTTAGCTGGCTATGTCAGAAATGAATCTCTCCTGTGTTAGTACCAGCATGTGCCACAGCCGTCGTAAAGTTAGGCAACAGTAGTCAGCAGAAAGTGGTCCAGAAAAGCGCTAGTTTCCAAAATAGTGGTTGTTCCCTTTTCAAACAACTTTGCAACTTCTCCCAACCCTTCTACATAGCAGAATTGCCTGAAAGGTATTATCTAGTTCTCTCACCCAGAATCTCAAGCACGGTGATCTCAGGATTCTCAACTCTCCTTTTTGTGGATGATGTAGTTCTGGATCTATCAGACCATGACCTCCATCATGCACTGGGACAGTTTGCAGCCGAAAGTAAAGTAGCTGGGATAAGGGTAGGCAGCTCCATCTCTAGCCATGGTACTCTGCATTAAACGGTGCACCCCCTTCAGGTTGAGAATGAGTTGCTGCCCCAAGTCAATAGGTATCCCCAGGATCTTGCTTACAGGAGAGGGTAAGAGTGAGATCCACAGGCGGATCGGTGCAGCATCTGCCGAAATGTTGGCGTTTTGTAGGGAATTAATGAGCAAAGGTTTAAAGCTGGGGTAGGCAATGTTGGAGAACCAGAAAGAGACAGCTAAACTTTGAAAGCATCCAGGTAGGTATACCAAATTAAATGATTGGCTGTGCTTTTTACACACTCGTGACAGTCACAGATAACAGATTTCTTTTCATTTTGTCAGAGAATTCAAATTATTGATTACTGTCGGGATCTAAAGTTCATTTTAACAACATGTGGCTGACGCTGTCCGTGGTGCTCAGCTGACACCATCACAGCTGGATTTAGCTGTAACATCAGTCTTTGTGAAGTCAAGATTTACACAACTAAATGAAAATGAGTGCATCACAGAAACTAGTTCTTACATTGAGCTCAATAACAAAAAATGCTTCTGAAATAAGTTGCCTACCCCGGCTTTAATAGTAAATGCTAACGGAAGTTTCAACATGTTAGCATAACTAGCTTACAACAGTAGTAACCCAACCTTAACACTCATGATACAGCTGAGGCCAAGGACCATGTCATTAACTTACTGTGTTTTGGATTAAAGGCTTCGTCTAAAAAAGCCCCATTCACAATAGCCTCTGTGGAAGCTTGGTCTGGATTTTCTGAAAAGTTTGGCTGACGTTAGCAGCTGTGCCTTGCTCCTTATTGGATTTAGAGAAGTTTAGACTCCAGCAACCCCAGCCAACCTCCAGGGATAGTATGAAGGTAGCCAGAAACATTGGTTAGACCGCCAAAAAGCCTTTCTTTCTTGTAACTTTAAAAGTGAAACATAAAGTCAGCATATGTCTAACCTCTGTTTTACTCATGTAAGTATGTGGTGAGCTAAACAGGATGTCAAGATTGGCCGAGTGACAGACAGATTTAGGACCCAAATGCAAGACACTGGAGAGTGCTAGTACAGTTTGTTGGGTTTATTGCAAACAAAGGCAGAAACTTACTCTTACAGGCATTAGTGGCAGACAAGTCAAAGTTAAAACTAAGGCAGTTGCCTCTTGCCTCTCAAACAGCACTGAATCAAATTGTTTGTCAATGTGAATTCAACCGCACAAGCTTAACTTAAATAAATTCTAACAATCTCAGCCTCCACCCATTCATTTTTACCACCCCACTTGTCCTCCACCAGATGCACTCCCTGCGCCTCCTCAGCCAGAACGAGCCCTACAAGATCTTCATGAGTATGAGCGACAACACCCGGCCAACCCAGCCACTGCTGCAGCGTTGCATCCGAACCAATATCAACTTTAGCAAGCAGGGCCGCGACTGCCCCAACAACCGCGCCCTCCGCCCACAGTACAGAGGTAATATGGAGGAGGAGAGGGGGAGCCGGAGGGAGAGTGAAAGTGGGGGGTAGTGGTGTTTTTTATGCATGAATAAATCAAATATTATATTCTGCCAGCAATGAATGCCAAGTATGATTTTGCTTCTCTTTTTTTTCTTTTCTACACTGTCCCTTTAAAGCTAATTAGGGCAGTTTTTACATGCTTGTGCCAAGACTGGAGATATTTTTAAGTCAGTTTTGCCAAACCTCTCAGGCTCATGGACCCCATCCACTTGCTTATAAACAACCAGGAACATTTCCATAAACCCAGTGGAGTTAATGAATCACAGTTAACAATCAATGTCAGTCATGTTTTGCAAATGTTTTCTTCTGTCTCAATTACGTTTTGAAAGTCACACTCAAGAAAACCATTCCCAGTAACAGCGTGTTAATGGCAAGCAGCTGCATTAGGAGGGGTGTGTTGCTTCAGGTACCACTAAGACGATGAAATGCTCTGCAGACACAGATTGTAGCAACATATTTTTTGTATTAGACAAATGTTTAAAATGTATAGACAGAATGTTGCAAATTTGGTAAAAGCAGCGCAGGGACGGCCAATTAGAATAATAGATCCAAATCTGCACATTAGTTTGTAGTATGATAAAACTGAATGTTACAACTTGGGCAGTTAAAAGTATTTTATTATTCAATGTGACGGTCACAGAGTAAACAGTAGAATTAACCCATTTATGTTTGAACCATATGGAATGTGGCCACTCAATCATTTTAATTGCCCAAAGTTGAGAATTCACATACTGATATGTCTGTCTAAACATAACCTACTTCTCCACTTTGTACATTTCCAACAATACCTGATATGTCAACCAGGCGGGTAACCAAGATTGTAGTCAAATTACAAAATGTTTTACTTTAAACTCTTGACCTAAACATCTGAATCAAGTTTAAAAAACCATCCATCCATCCAACTTAAACGCTTATCTGGGGTTGGGTCGCAGGGGAATCACTTCAAACAAGGGACCCCAGAACTCCCTTTCACAAGCCACATTAACCAGCTCTTAATGGGGGAGGTGGAGGTATAATTTCTTCACCTGGTCCTGGATCTTCCCCGACGCCTCCCAGCTGGGCGTCCCTGGAACATCTCCCTAGGGAAGCGCCCAGGGGGCATCCTTACTAGGTGGCGACCAATTTAACTGGCTCCTTTTGGCGCATAGAAGCAGCGGCTCTCCTCTGAGTTCTACACGGATGACTTGGCTTCTCCCCCTATCTGTAAGGGAGAAGCCAGTCACCCTCCTGAGAAAACCCATTTCGGCCACTTGTCCCCGTGATCTAGTTCTTTCAATCATGACCATGGGTGAGAGTAGGAACAAAAATTGGTATGGTAGGTCGGGTAGGGGTGGCTGTGGCTCAGGAGGTAGAGCGAATTGGCCGTTAATCGGAAGGTCAGCAGTTCAATCCCCAGCTCCCCTAGGCTGTGTGTTGAAGTGTCCTTGGGCAAGACACTGAACCCCGAGTTGCCCCTGGCGGCTGTTCCACCAGTTTGTGAATGTTAGTTTCTGTTTGAGTGAATGCAGAAGTAGTGTAAAAGTGCTTTGAGTGGTCAAAAAGACTAGAAAGGCGCTATATAAGTACTGAGCATTTAAGTCAAGTGCTTTGCCTTCCGGCTCAGCTTTTTTTTTTGTCACAGCTGTGCGCTAGAGCAAATGTAGTGTCGCCCCCACTGCACAGATTCTCCGGCCAGTCCATCCCATCCCAGCTGCTTCACACCATACTCCCCTCAGCACCTGCCACAATATCCCCACAACCACAAAACACATGTCGACTGGTTGGGCATATTTCCAGCATACCTCCAGGATCCTTGCCAAAGTAAAGAGCTGGTCCGTTGTTCCATGACCAGGACGGAATCAGGACCAGGACGGAATTGTTCCTCTTCAATCTGAGGTTTGCATATCGGCCGAAACCCTCCTCTCTAACACCTTGGAGCAGACTTTCCCAGGGAGGCTGAGAAGTGTGATACCCCTATAATTGCCACGCACTCTCTCGGGTCTTCCTTTTTGAACAGGGGAACCACCACTCATTTGCCACTACTTGGGCACTCTCTCTGACCTCCACGCAATGTTGAAGAGGTGTGTCAGGTTTAAAAACCCACTTGTGAGTAAATTGTTTGTAACTACAAGTATAAAATTAAAAAAGTAAAAAAGGATGTAAAACAGTGAGCACATGCAGGAAATGAGCAGAAATCTCAATCGTTAGACTTTACATTTCATGTCCATACTCACTGCCATCAGAACACAGGATGGCCATTGAAATCTGGGCCATTAAAAAATGAAAACAATCCCATTAAATGTGATAACTGTGGACAATATATATTAAAAATAATAATAATTAGTATTATTATAAAAATTATTGTATTGGTAAATATATTTGTATAATCCTTAAAGGTCTGAATTTGACATAGGTTTAGGTTAATAGTGAGCGACTGGTAGAAGCAGAAGCTGATCATTAAAGCTCCCTGGAGCAGGGAAGGAAGGTTGACTGAGCATGGCTCCATGTCAGCAGTGTCTTGACAATGTGAAAATAGAGAATGAAAGAGAGAGGGAGATCTGCTGTGAGCAAAAGAAGGGTGAGACACATGAAAATAAAAAGATGCTTATGTGTGGGAGTGTATTGTCTCTTTGTACAGGTTTAAATCTGGGAGTGTGTAGGTGAGCTGGTTGGCGTTAAAGAAATTTGGTACATCACACACACACAAACACACACACAACAAACGTGGAAGCGTTACGCAGAGTGTGGGAGTCGTCGTATCCTCTCAGTACTCTGTGCTCTCCAAATATCTTTGTTATCGATCCGGCCGAGCCCAGCGTGCTCTCCTCAACATCAAATGGATTCCACTGCCTCTGCTTCCCTTTGATAATGGCTTGTTACAATACAGAGCCCCAACAGGAGTTTCTGTATTCACGGTCAAAGAGCAGAGAGAACACAGTTTCGTAGAGATGTCTGAGCCAACACAATTAGACTTTATGAAACAAAAGACAAAGAGCAGAGAATGTAGACAGACAGACAGAGAACAAACACAGTCTGTACAGTCCTGCAGGACACTTGCTGCAATAACATGTGGAACTAATTAAAGGTTAGCTGAACAAGACTTTGATGTAAAAATAGAGAAGATAAAACTTTATTAATCCCCCGTAGGGGAAATTTCGGTTGACTTAGCAGCACAATGGAATATAAAGAACAGATGGAGTATTGTAGAAGTATTAACACAGTATTTACACTATACAATCAATAACAATTATTGACAACCATTTAAAACCAGATAAATGTCTGAAATATAATGACGAAAATCAGTTTGGTGCTGTGGAGCCTGATGGTACAATGAGCCTAAGCGCTTTGGGGCTCGGGCTGGATGAGTCTGTGGCTGAAGGGGCTCCTGATCTGCTTCAGCTCAGCATAGAGAGGTTGAGATGAGTTGTCCATGATGGTTTTCAACTTCCCTCTCATCCTCCTCTCAATCACTGCCTCCATACTGTCCAGCTCCATCCCCACCACTGAGCTTGCATTCCTCACCAGCTCGCCCAGTTTGATGGCGCCACAAGTCCCGATGCCACCTCCCCAGCACACCACAGCGAAGAAGATGACACTGGCCGCTACAGACTGGTAGAACATCCGCAGCAGCCTCGTGCACACATTGAAAGACCTGAGCCTCCTCAGGAAGAACAGCCTGCTCTATCCTTTCCTGTAGAGGGCCTCAGTGCTGTCTGACCAGTCCAGTTTATTGTTGAGGTGCACCCTCAGGAACTTATAGGTGTCCACTGTCTCTACCCCCTCACCTCTCATTACAACAGGGGTGTGGGGCCTCTTGCTGCCTCTGAAGTCCACCACCAGCTCCTTGTTTTTTCCTGTGTTGAGCTTGAGGTGGTTGCTGTCACACCATCCAAATAAGCTCTCAATCAGGTCCTCCTCCCCGCCATCACCTGTGATACAGCTGACGATGGAGGAATCATCTGAGAACTTCTAGAGGTGGCTTGTTCCAGAGTCGAAGCAAAAGTCAGAAGTGTAGAGTGAACAGAAACGGTGACAGCACAGTTCCTTGGGGTGTGCCAGTGTTGCTCACCGCAACGTCTTATGGGCAGCAATGCAGCCTGACCTACTGCGGCCTGGGTGGGTGTAAGCTCTGTGAAGCAGGTAGATGATGCTGTCGTCCAGCTGGTGTCAGCCTGGTATGTAAACTGCAGAGGTTCCAGGCAGTCGTGTACCAGGGGCCTGAGATGCTGCAGAATCAGTCTCTTGAAAGTCTTCATTACATGTGACGTTAGTGCCACAGACCTGAAGTTGGAGAGGTTTCTGTAACGTCCCTATTTGGGGACAGGGACAATGCAGGATGTCTTCCAGATCTTCAGCACCTTCTTCATGTCACATCTGGCTATAGCAGCTACCCATTCTAAAGTAAATGTCTTAGATTGGGGGGAGGATGTAATATAATATTAGGCAACATGGCTGTATCTCTGATGTTAGCAACTAATCATTAGCAAATGTAGATAATAGCTCTGTACTTATAGACATAGAAAACATATTCCAAAAGAGTAGGACCTATCTTAGAGCTATTGCTGGGCTAATCACACATGGCAGTTGCACTTGCATGAAGTTCCTCTTGGTCACAAATGTAACATTACAAAAACTGTTATTAAGCTGTTATGCCTAAGGTTAATCGGGACCATCTGCATTGTAAACGCTGCAGACACAGAAATAAACTAAATAACTAAACATAGCTCTAAGCTGGATTGGCAATTCCGTTGCTAGCGTCACGTGCAGGCAAAGCAGGCGAACATTACTGCCTTCTCACTGGAAGTGATGACGGCAGATGATGAAACACCAGCCCAGAGAGCTGAGATAACTCTGAAATAAAATGATGACTGATCTAGAGCCAAAGTCGGGAAGCACCCAGGTACAGAGAAGTGAAGTGTTTCTTAAAGACAACAGGGGAGGAGAGAGAGGGAGAGAAGGTGCACAGAGTCAGAAAGCAGAGAGACACTCGCTGCCAATAAGAGGATCCCTGGTGGGAAATAAACGAATGGATTTCTCTTTTGGCTAGAGTTATTTTCAATATCTCTCTTGCTCCTTCACAGGCTTATTCGCTCTGAATTCATTCTCTCTCTTTCAGTTTATTCTTCTTTCTTCTTCATTGCCATTGATTTCCACTCTGTACCTCCAGTTCCTCAAGTAGTGTCTTGTTTCCTCTATTAGTTACATTGTTTGCAGCAGGGGTCTTTGACACACGACGAATCCCTCATCTGTTCCTGCTCTTCAGGTTTCTTCGATTTTTCCGTATCTAAGTCAAGGGTCTGACGTCAGACTGTGCCGTATGCTGTACAGATTTCAAAAGGCCCTTGAGGGGAATCTGTCATATAGGGCTATCTCAGTAAAACTGACTTGACTTAACTTACAGACATCTAACAGCATCTTTGGAAAGCAGCTGCCAACATCAAACTTGAAAAGAGAAATTCAATTCCTGGACCAACTCCATACAACTTTAATTCCATACAGCGTGTACCACATACTAATCCTCATAGTGTTCCAATTTAGCTCTTATATGAAACAATTACACAGTTTACACAACTGCCAATTAAATTTCATGAAGAGAAAGGAACGGTTTTCAATGCATTGCAATGCAATGCATTGTGGGAATATAGTGTCAATCAACACACTCAAAAATGGATGGTGTGTAGCCTCTGCACTGACATAATTTCATAATTTCATCACTTTTCTACTGTGAATGCACTGCATTCTCATAACCTGCTTAGAGTTGGTCTAGAGTATGGAAGTGGGACACAGTCTTTTTTTTCTCCTTTACCTTTGTCTCTCATTATCCTTTCTCATGCACACATTCTGTTTCTCACTTTGTCTGACTCTTCACAACTTTTGAAACCCGAGGCACCCCTTTGTTCTGTTTTATTCCACACTGCTTATTCTTTCTGTACTAATTATCCCCTCTTCTCTTCCCTTCCCTTCTCTTCTCTTCTCTTCCTCAGTGAATCAGTGGCTCCTGAAGTAGAAGATAAAAAGATGTCAAGCAGCAGCGCCCCGAGAGGAGAGGCAGGATTCATTCAAGTCTATTTCACACTGCCAAACCCAGCTGAACAATCCAGAGACCGCCTGAGCCTGCCGATTGATCTGAACTGAATGGACATCTTAACTAAACTGATCTCAGCTCAACTTGACTGAAGAAACTCCAAACACTCTTCTGTGTTGGCCTTCTACACATCTACAATTTAATCCCAACACATGAGCCAGCACACCAAGAGTACAGACTTGACTTTGAGTCCAAAGTGTGAAATAGATCATAAGGACTCTGATGTCTACACTGTACTGTGTTTTTATTCGTTGTATTAACTAACAAAGACTGGAGATGTAAAGACTCTGATGTTATCTAAAGACGACAGCTGTGATCGTCGCTGGTCCACATTCATATTCTGGCTACAGAAGGCAGTTATGAAAATGATCATCCACTGACTGGAGGAATTCTTACATTTCCATTGATGGTCTGAACCCCCGGCAACAAAGACACACTCAGCTGTGGTATGATGAGAGATGTAAAAATCTGCTGCTTCTGCTATCAAATAGTAACTAAAGAAGGTAATTTTCACAGAGAATGTGAAATGTGTGAATTAGGTTACCTAGCTGAAGGGGGAGAAACAGAGGGAGAGACTCCAACTCTGACATTTTACAGACCTGAACAGATGGAGTCACTGGAGACTGGAAAGGGATAGGTCACTCATTTTGCATGATTTTACAATAGTCCACTTGTCTTCAAGGTATCCTGTTAGAAAGTAGTGACAGAATTCAGCTTGCATCAGGCCCCTGCACAGCAACATAAAGGGCAGGCCTCCCCTTTGCAACCACAACAGCTAACACTCTCACCAAAATGTTTGAAGGACTAATTCTACAAAGCCAGCCTTGACCAAATTGACCCACTAGGCTTTGATGATTAAAACTTTTGTTGTTGAAAGCAAATCGTTGATCCTGTAAAGTCATGAATCAGCTTGAAATTGTGCTCAAAGCAACCATGCAATTTCAAAAAGTAAAAAATCAGTGTGTCTGAAATATTACAGGTGCCCTGTGGAGTTTTCTTGTAAACGAAGGTTATCTATACATTCAGTGTTTCTGACCCTTGATGTCTAATAAACGTGTTGAGTGCTGATTTTTTTTAATACTTTAAAACCTGCATTGTTTACATCCATGCTTGCTTGTTCTTCACTGCCTTTCCTGGCAGATTGCTGTGTTTCATGGTGCATCTATTGGCAGAAATGTGTAGCGCTTCATGCGCTTGCTCATCCTCGGGGACACACTCATAGAAGAAATACTCATAGTGCTAATAGTGGTCACAAACTCCACAGGGTACCTGTCACTAACAGCAGCTGTTCACAGTATAGGTCTTCACAGGTCCATGCACCACCTGATAAGAGCTGATGGAGAGTCTGTATTCAGGTATTAAACACATTGGCACACAGAACTGAGTCCCTGAATGTAATCTGAACCTGCGCCGAAGTGAGGTCTAGAGAGGTCTCAGTTACTTTGGAATGACTGGACCAGTGAAGACCTCCAGTTCACAGTGAGCTTGTGGAATTTCAAAAGAACACTTTAAAGATGTAAAATGGGTGACCTACATCTATGTTATGGATGGACATTGTGGATCAACACCAACACTGGTCATTAGCTTGTTTTTTGTTTGTTTGCTGTGATGTAGTATCTCATGAAGGGGACAAAGCTGGGTCTTTCTCTTTGTTTGATTTTCAAAATGTAACTAATAAATAGATGGAACTGTATATGAGGGTGATCATGTTGCCTGGAGTAAAACGCATGGTACACTTTGAGTGCTACTGTAGATAGAGCTTTGATTTAGGTGGATGTCCTTGGAAATTCTTACCTTATTGGTCAAAAATTAATGCTCCGTCATTGTATGCTGAAAACTGTGAACAAGAAGTAACTACAAAGTGGCAAAAACTCAAGAAATCGCATCAAAAAATAATATAACTGTGGATACTTTGGTAAAACTAGTGACAGCTACATTTTAAAATGTATTTGGTTTTTATGTTAAAATTGTAGCTTTTATATAATTTCTGCAGGTCTGTCTTCCTGTCACACCACATCTATTTAGTATCTTTGTAAAATACTTGTAGTAAACAGCTAACGATGTGGCAAATGGAATCTAAACTGGATCATGAGCATTAGCAGTGATAGCCTTTAGAGCTGAATAGAAAATGTAAGCAAGAAGTAAACTTTGACATGAACAATTAGCCTACCAACAGATGCATTTGTAAAAACAAAGCCAGCTAAGCTAGCGTTGCAATATGAAGTACTTACTAATCTGGTTATTTAATTTTATTCAAATGAGGTTTAACATTTACTCAGTTTCTCTTGGCTGGTCCTTAGTATTAAATACTAAAACTTAAATACTACAATAGACGCTATAGCCACATTAGCCATGGAATGTGCTAACGCCAAGTTCAACAGCCTAACATGCAAAATAAACAGTAAAGTAACGTAAAAATGATCAAACTTACAGGTTCCAAATTTGATCGAGTATCAATTCTCCTTGAGCTTCAGTTTTGAAGCAAATCCTGGCGTCTACTGGTGTTTTCCAGTTGTTGTGGGGAAATTTCCATCAAAATAAAGTTAATCCTCTGTATCTATTTCATTTCCTTGGACGGTGGGAGCAGATGAAGACCTTAGTGTTGGTTCTTGCATCCAACAACAGAGAAATTGCTGTTTCTTTGCTTGCTTCTACATCTTTGTGTTACCAGGGTCTTGCGTTAGCTACATTCACTATGTATTCACTCTTTATTCTCTTCCACTCTGAGTGGGGCAGTGGCCACTTGCATCCCCTACTTCTGAAGCCCAATGCCAGCACCCTGTGGGTAGCTCACTGCCATCAGTGTTTGAGTGTGTCCATGAATGAGTTGCAAAAGCCTTGTAAGGCAGTCTGGATAAAAGTGCTACATAAATGTAGCCATTTACCATTGACCATTAATGCTTTAGAGCAGTGGTCGGCAATAGACGGACCGTGGGCCAGAACTGGACCGCCATCAATAATATCTTATCCGTGGCCAGGTTACTTTAAGAGCAGAAAAAAATAAATTAAAAAATTGATAACGGCTGGTGCAGAAATAGATCTCAGTCCTGACAGGTACAGTTACTCACATAATCACTTCCTTTGAAGTGATTGTGCATTCAAAATAAAAGCGTGAGAACGTTTTTTAGAGCAATGCTTTATGTCAAGTTTATTTAGAGCTTTTACTTTGAAAACATCTGAAGGACATTCAAAAGAGTCTCTGGCTTGCTGTCAGTAAACATGTGATTGGATTCCCCTGAATTTCCTCAGGGAAATGAAAACAAACCTCTATAGGTTTATCAGTGTGGATCAAACGCCATACACACTGCAGCACGTGCTTTATTGTGAGCATTTGCAAACGTGTCTTTATTTTGTTTAACAAGGGAGGAAAAGAATCTGCAGTATGTTGGGATCAATCATACAGCCCTCCTCTCACGCAGACTAACTAACTAACTCGTACACGAGTATTCAAGAATTTGAAATAATTTGACTGTGTTCTGGCCCGCCATGTAATGGCTTGAAAAAAAAAAGGCCCGATGCCACACTTACACCCCCTCTTTAGAGCATTCAGCTAAAGTCGAACAAGCCTGAGTGAATTCGGCCCCCAGTCACCTCCTTCTGATTGCCTTACACACCATTAGTAACGAGCAAAAACAACCAGAAATCATGGTTAAAATCCTTATGAACTAACTTGCATAGTCATTACCTCTACATCTATTCATAACTGGACTGTGCAAAAGATTAGTGATTTTGACTCTCCAATGAATACAGCAGCAAATATGTGCACAAGGATATATTTCGGGGGAGGTTCAAACCGTAACTCCACCCCCCTGGCTATGCCTTTGAATACATGCATGTATAAGGTAACAGACAAATGCTATAAAAGACAGTTGGAGAAATGAACTGAAACAATGGGTGTTACCCACACTCCTTCCACACACATAGCATAAAACTCAAATTTGCTGTGAGGAAACACAAGAAGCAGAAAACTGTATTAATTTCTTTTTTAAATATTCTTTATTCTGTATGGTAAATATGAAGCCACTGTTTCTCACGTATTTCAAGGCCACCTCCCACCTGTTTTGTTGTTTCCCCCAGGAAACTGCTGTAAACTGCACGAACCTCCAACTTTATTATGAAAATGAAATCGTAATACATGGATCCAAGTTGTTCGATGTCACCAAAGTCAACAGATTGAGTATGAAACACAATCCTCACGCTACATACAATTTAAACCCATCTGTCACCGTAACAAGGCAACCCACCATCCAACCCAAGGAGCGTGTGCACAGCTGCTGTCTGCACCTGCACCATACACCTGCAAATTAAAGCATATAGTTGGCCTGAATAGTTTCAACTAGTCTGTCTATCATTTCCAATACCACCAGCCTCATTTCACTTAATGATCAAAAGCAATCAAGATCAACTTTGATAGCTTCAGGGGCCCATATGATATGAAAACTCATGCAGCACTAACATTAAAAGAGGAAAGAAAAGCAATAGAAAGATTTCAGGCCACATCTGCTGCTATACATCAAGGCAGAAGCATCTTTTGTCTAGGTTACATAAGCACGTCCCATTGCGCTAGGTGAGAACTGCTGCCCTGGAAGGCTACCTATATAAACCCAAAGGAAAACCCACATTATGTAACTGATCGCTCCAGTACTCAGGCGGAACTGGCTGAGTCACACTCACTTTTGCTCAGTTGTTACCAGGTGCTGGTTCTATTTGTCTGCATGATTTGCCAGGAAATGTGCAGGACAAACTCACAGTACAGAAAGAGAACTTAGATAAGGTCCTAAACTGCAACAATTAATCAATTAGTTCTTATTCAATTATTCACCAAATCTTTGAGAAACTTGCCCTACACTGCTTATCTGTAAGCTTAATATTTCTGGGGGGTTTTTTAGCTTTGGGAGACACCATTTTCTGACATTTTATACATCAAGCAACTAAGCAATTAATCTAGAAGCAAATGGACAGGTCAATCGACAATGAAAATAGTTGCAACCGTAGTCCTGTCTGTGTGGAGATGTGCAGTTCTGTAAAACAATGAAACCAGGATGTGTCTTATGCTGCAGATGCTCTCCATATTACATACTGCTGTTGAGAAATGTTGATGGGTTGTCAGGTTGTCCTGGTTCATGCTGCCAGTGAAGTAAATAATACATCTAAGTTCAGCTTACATGTTTGGCTAAAGACATTTCACTCTATGTGATGGCCGGATACCAAGATGATGTAAAAAGCACATCATCTTTTCTGTAGTTCCAGGATGACGTGGATAGAAAAGTTTTTTTTTTTTTAAAAAGCTCCACTATTCCTTATAATGTTCACTGTAATATTTGGTGGAAAGAAACAAATGGTGTAATATAGCGGTGATTGATAAATAAAATAGTGTGAATTTGCCACACACAGAGGACCAGGGCAGCCTTGTTTTTCTTTCGCAGCAATCCTCCATCCACCACAGTTGGTGGTGGTATCACACAAAGAAGTGTAGAAAACTGCAAAGACAGTGAAGAAGGCTGGAAGCAGAAAACATGGATATGAGCAATGAACAATGTAAAATATTTAAAAGATCAGCGAAATGCATTCAAGTTGAATATTGGTGAGAGACGCTGAATGTAACGTAACTTTTAGAAAACTCTACAGAGCGCCTTTAAGCTATACACCAGTATCTTAGGTCAATGCCCCGAAATGGAGGATGGTAAGTAAGACACAGATACTGCTTTTACTACTTTGCAGAAATAGACATAATACATTTATTCCAAATAAAACAAACAAAATCTGCCTTTCCCACATTTAACGTGGATTGGCTTAATGAGAAAAAAAAGACAATTTTAAATAAAATCAACCAACTTAAGTGTATTCCATTTTGTTCAGGATTCTTTTGTACTAAATCAAAAAAAAGGAAAAGAAACTAAATTGTTCACTCTTCAGCTCCTATTAATTCCTAGTGGTTTTATTCCCTTGAAGAAATTTAATTCAGTTCTGTCAAACCAACACGTTTTTCTTTTCTTCTTCTTCAGCTAGGGGCCCTGTATTTAAAAAAAAAAAATCTTATCTGTAATCCAAGTGGAGAATCTGGCACATCTAAATCCAGGGAGGGGCTTCTTGACTTCTTTAAAGTGGTTGTTGCTGGAAATCCTGTCGCCCTCTCTGAGCAATCAACCATACAAAAACCAACCTGCATACTGTATTGGGATGGTTTCATGATTTTTCAAATTTCAAATCGAATAGTCATTAAAATGATCAAAAATATTATGGTTTAGGTTACAGTGTTATCATCCTAAAAAAGATATTTTGCTTTTTTTTCACAAGTCTACAACTATTCAGTCATTTGTCTGTGTGTGTGTGTGTGTGTGTGTGTGTGTGTGTTCGTGCATGGGGGGTTTTATCTCATACTTATTCATCACTCTCATTACTAATTTAAAAGTTCACAAAACCAGAACTCAAAGTTTGTTAGCAACTAGTAAAATAGAATCCCACAAGACAAGAGAAATGTTTCTGAAGCAATAAAAACTGCTGGGTTTCTGTTACACGCTACATGTTTCTCCTCGCTCATGAAAATGAACACATTGTAAAAGCTAGTACGAACCTGTAAGCTGCAGCAAGCACGGACAAAGAAAGTACACTCACCAGAGGTTTATCACATCAAATTAAAATTTTGATCCTCTGGAACCTTGTTGTGAAACACAAAATACAGAAATTTGGTATCTTTGTCCTGAATGACTTCAAAATCTTTGAGGTAGTAAAACCACAATTTCTCCTCACTGAAGCTAGCATGCATACCGGACTCTGTTTGACTCTTGTTCTTTGTCTCCTATGACCTCGGCTGAATATGGACGCTTTCTGCAGTACCTCTACGGCATATTTTGAAAACTACTATATTAAACCCACAATTCAATAAAAATGTTATTTCTGATCAATGTAAGGGTTTATCTCAGCTAGGGGTTGAAGACTTTAGGGAAGGGCAATACTAAATCGCTGGAGTACTGCTTTAATATGTGGTGTTATAAAAAAAGTTCTATGGTGTTTTCTCTCAGAAGAAAGCAGCAAGTCCATATTTCCACACCTTCCTCTTGTCCCTAGTCAGCCTCCTTTCTCTGATGAATTTAAGCAATCTGTTGGTCCTGTCCTGCAGTGGCCACCTGTTCCTCCTGAGCTGCAACAGTCTCCTGCTCCTGAGCTGCAACTGTCTAGTTCCTGTGTCGCAGCAATCCACTGATCCTGAACTGCAGCTGTTCCCAGTCTCTGAGCTGCAGCATGCGGCTCCACTGTAGCAGCTGTCATTGGCTCCCAGCTCTTGTCCCTAGCCTCTAGTCTTACTATCCTGTCACCAGCCTCCTGTTCAGATCTCCTGCTGCAGTTCCAGAGGGTCTACGCCTTCGTCTCCTGCCTTCTGGTCTCCCTCCAGATCTACTCTGTCCTTGGGTACTGCCTCCTAGGCGATTGCTGGATTTGCTCTGCCCTTGGGCCTGTTCGTCTTCTGGACCTGTTCTGCTCATCTGCCAACAGCTTGGCTTGGGTTCTGCCCTCAGGCCATCCGCCTGATGACTCCTGTTCCTTTTTTCAAATACCCGGACATTCGCCCCTGTTCTTCATTGAACTGAACCTGCTCCCTTGTGTTCCCTGTATCCTGTTTGACATACTGTGATAGAAACATGTATATGCGGAGACTGCTGTCCAGAAACCTGTTAACCATCCTGAAGCATCCTGGAATGCTTTCCACTACTGTCCACCAAGCATCCCAGTGGGCGACGCAGCACTGAGGACACAGATAAAGTAAAATATCCACCAGAAAATAAACAAGTTTAGTTTGCAGACCAATAAGACAAAATTACAAACAATGTTTACAAAACAAGTGGACTGGAAACTTCCAACCA
Organism: Lepomis gibbosus; assembly: GCA_029875015.1. NCBI lineage: Eukaryota > Metazoa > Chordata > Actinopteri > Centrarchiformes > Centrarchidae > Lepomis > Lepomis gibbosus. Next base: position 4,844 of record JAPMOB010221435.1, on the reverse strand, counting down.
TGACAGTTCATGAGGATCCTGAAAAAGAGGATCGAAGGATCACGACAGAAAGGTCTGCAGCCAAACAGAGAGGTCAACCCTCAGCTGTAGGCCACCTGAAGAAGCTCCACTGTATTTGACCTAGATCCTCTGTTAAAGAGTTTGGTGTTTTTACCACGGACATGGCAAGTGACGTGATTTGTCTGCAAATTCAGCTCTCGAGGCGTTCCTTATCAAATATTTATCCTCATTTTAGATTCAGAGCTGTAACTGCGAAGAGGAGTCTGTGGGTGTGTGTGTGTGCGTACATGTGCCAGCCTGTTTTCTTGTGTGTGTGTGTGTGTGTGTGTGTGTGTGTGTGTGTGTGTGTGTGTGTGTGTGTGTGTGTGTATATCCATCCATCCATTCACCCAGCTCTGGGCTGGCCTGTATTTTGTCAGAATAAAGAGGGTCTGATGCTGAGCGTTAAGCAGCCTGCTGTCTGGTTTGGTTTTGGTGTCTATCACAATAGTAGCCATGGGAATATCACACTCTGCTCTGCCCTCAGGTTAGAAGCATGCTGCTCTGTCTCACTCTCTCTCGTTCTGGCACTCACTCACTCTATCTGTATCTTTCATCCCCTGCGTCTCTTTCACACTTTGTTTCCTTAGGACACAATGCTGTGCAGATATGATGAGTATAACTGTAGATATCTGTCAGGTCTGTTGTGCTATATTCCATGTATTTCGCATTGTATGCAGGCACCGTTGTCCACATCCTTTTTTGTAGTTTTGGTCTGGGATTGTTGTTCATGGTTAGAGCTCCCTTAGTTCCATTTAAGGGAAGTAACTTGCTTTGAAGTAATTTTTACTAGCGGCCAAAACGGCGGCTGTAACACGGTGGATCAATATATTTGACCGTCACAACCCGAGTGAAAAGACTCATTTCACTCATCAGAATGTGATCCACTCGGTCGATAACATTTGAAAAGGCTACACCAGCCGCATGTATACAATTTTACCCCCATTCACGGTAGCGCAGCGCTAAACCGGAAGCTACCCTGCTCGGCTGGCAAAAGTCAACACAGACGCTGTAGCGCTACTGCTGACTAGTGTTTGGGGGTGTAATTGCAGATTGACGGACACACGGATGAACAAGTATAAATGCCTAACCCTACGCGGGAGTATAAATCAAGCTTTACTCAGGTTGGTGTGGAAAAACCTGACAAACTTGAACAGGAGCACTGACCTTAACCCCACCCAACACCTTTTGGATTAACATCCACTGCATCTTTATAGTCTCAATGTGGTGCGATATCTGACAGAGCTGCATCCCTTGGACAATTTGGAACTCACAAGCCAGTGTTTAGAGCCTCTGCAAGAAGTTGTGTGAGCTTAAAAAGTGAAAAGTGTAGAGGTTGGGGTGTTGGATGTGTTCGTGGCACATGCGCCGTTTGAGCTGGAGACCTGTGGAGTCACCAATCTGCAATTGATGTTTTCAAATTTCAACCACGTTTTATTCTCTCTCTTTTGAGCTGTTTTGGTCTCCACCAACTCCTGAGGGAAACCTGACTCTTCCACTATGTTCATCAGCAAATCACTAACTGTGTCTGTCTGCAGTTTGGTTCTCAGAAGTTACGGTGGGTTCGTCAGAAGGTTTTTCACTGGAAGCAGCTGCCTGCTGCCGCAGAAAAACAAGGTTGATGTGAGAGTGAACCAAAACTGTGAAGTGAAAGGTGCTACGCTCCATAGAGCTGAAGGGAACTGCAAAGATGGATGATAATTATCAGTGGGGTTGTCACTAAGTTTCCATTGTTAATATACAATATTTATTAGTGCAGCTTTAAATTAATGTTCACTTGTTGCCTGGCAGTCTAAGCATGACGACAAGACAAGACCGGCCAAGAAACAGTCCGGCATAATCTGATGGAAAACTTGAAACCAGAGGAGGTTGTTATTGCGGCACATTAATGCCCATAGTTTTGGAATCCCATGTTGAACAATCAGTATGTGTGTGTGATGTTCAAGTGTCCATATACTTTTGGCCATGTACTGTCTCTCTCTCTCTTACTCTCTCTCTCTCTCACACAATTGCTTCTTGCTTTCTCATCTCCTCTCCTCCTACATTTCTCTTCCTCCCTCGCTCCCTAGAGTTTTCCACACACCCTCAGCCTCACACACACACACACACACACATTTTCTATCTTCTCGCTCCTCTCTCACCTATACTCCCTCTCTTCTCTCAGGAGAAAATCTTCACAACTCTCCTCCAGCTTCCTCTCTCTCTCTTTCACCCCCCCCTCACTCTTTTGTGCCTTTTCTGCCTCTTCTTCATCTTCCTATTTTTGTCTTTTCCTACCTCCTTCTGTTACACTCTCTCTTTCCTAGATGTCTGATAAGCATTCAGTGGCAGTGCCATCTGATTCGTTTGCAGCCCCCCCACTCCCCCTCCATCTCACTCCAGCCTGACATTGTATCCTAGCAACCTAACTTTACTAGTAGTAGCAACATCAGTCTGGCATCTCCCCTCAGCACACACTGAATATTCCGCTCTCTGCATCTGATTTCTTGCAGGTTAAAAGTAGATGGCTCTTCACATCACAAATCAGCTCAAGCACTAAGATAAATTACCTGCTTTGGTTGCTGCAGACACTCGAATCTGCAGTGCGGAACTTTTGTCTACCCCTTTTGACAGCGAGAGTAATTGCACAACACTGTCGACACGCGCTTATGACGTAAAAGCTCTGCCATACTGAGTTGCTGCTGTCGCAACGGTTGCCCCCCCCCCTTCAGCTCTAGCAAACGAATCATTGCTGCTTGACATAAAATCAGAACATCGCTACAGCCATCAGATTTTAAAACTCAGGTATACTGCGAATACAGAGGGATTCACCTGGCCTTGATAGGCTTAATCCTGTTAAACACTGACGCCCCCAGTACCGGGGCCAGCACGTGATCGTCGCTGACTTACTTACTAGTCCACAAATGAGCTGATTTGTTGCTCCGAGTATCGGCGGGCGCCATCTTGATTACTGTGCAATACCTGGGAGCCCCTCCCCCCATCACGGAGGGATGTTCTGTTCCGTTGTCAAACTACAGGCTTGTAAATCATTGGAGTGCTTTTGGTCACAGGACTGTTGATGAATATTCACCGTTTTCTTCTATTATTTCAATTTTATGTTATTCGGAACGTTGTTGCATGAGCAGAAATAGTGTTTTAACTGCCAATAAACTTTTATTAAAATAAACAATTGTATTTTAGTTTATTTTCATCAAATTTACATTTACAATTGTAGATATTCAGTTGCATTATAATCTATCTTATGATGGTTTATTGCATTAAAATACAGACTTTTTCTACCAGGCGAGGATGAAAATATCCTATTTTTTTCTTTATTGCATCTCCATTTAGTCTGTAAGGCTAAAATAAATATGTAATATAATAATTTACAATGGATTTATTTTCCTTATCTTCTGACCTTTCAAAGGAGACAAGAATCTTGCATCTAGGCCAAATGGTTGAGGAGATATTCCTGATTCATTCTGGGTATGTTATTTTAGGTGTTTTTCCTGGAAATAGCCGGCCTTTTCCAATCAGTTTTGTGTAAACTTGTCCGGTAAAAGCTTCAATATAATGGGGGTTCATTTATATGTAAAAGTCCTGCACTCTAGCTTTAATTATTTAACTATGAACATCTCCTTTATCATGAACGATGCATGCCTTGAACCACACAGCAACATTAGCATATTCCCTTGAAGTTTGAACTAAACAAATTTGATTTTGTTTTAAAATTGACACGTATCGCTTCAACCAGGCTAAACCGCTACACCAGAATTAAGTTCTACCAGATTTAGAACACATAATCCCTCCTTCGGCTTTCCACAAATCAAGGTCACACAAAAACCAAGCAGTAATACCAACTCAAGGAGAATTTCTAAACATTTATACTTTTAATGAATTACTTGTGTGTTCAGTTTTATTCTTTTTTATCTACATTGGAGGCATTTTTCATTCTATCCTCTTCTGTAAAAAAATGTTGCTTGAATGAGAAAGGCAATTGATTACTCATTATTCCATCAACAACTAATTTATCATTTACTCAACAGCAAAATATAATTAGCAATTACCTATATTACGCATTGCATTACACAATCAGCCCAGCTCTGTCAAATTTGAGACCACACATGCACCTCTTATCTTACTGTACTGAACATATGTAGTAATGAAAACTAGACAAGTTTTAACAAGTTGTTAGTCTATACCTGTGAAGGTAATTACTGAAAACTAACAGCTAGCCCAACATAGGTTTGGACATGGATATTTTTCCGTCCATATCGCTGCAGGATTCACACAGACTCCACTGCTGAAGTAAACCAGGTGACAGTAAGCCAGTTAAGAAGACACAACATATTAATTTGGCAGCTTTGGGGTTACCGAAAGATGTCTCGAACCAATCTGTCCTCTGACAACACAAAAAAAACTGATATCAGCCATTCCATTCAACTCCTGGTAGGACAGCAAACAAGCCAACCGTCTAAACTGCCAGAATATTACTTGGATTAGTGACTATGTAATTACTTTGGGTTCAAATTGTTATGAAATCCTTTTACTATTTGTTACTATAAAAAAGTGAGTGACATATTAGTGAAATGTGTTACTATATATACACTATATACACAATTAATGAGATAACACATGAAATTATTGTTTACAGGTGTTCATGATGAATTAATAATACTTTGAAGGATGTCCCGATCTGTTTTTTTTGCCCTCGAGTCCAAGTCATTTGATTTTGAGTATCTACCAATACCGAGTCCCGATCCGATACTTCTATAATACTTAAAAAAAGAATAAAGAAGAGCGAAAAAACAGATCCAGGATGTTCA
>JAPMOB010221430.1:0-12367 GCA_029875015.1 Lepomis gibbosus | reverse complement strand
CTGCATTCATGAATATAGCAGGCTTCACTGGTGCGCACAAGCAGGGGGAATGAACCGTTAATAGTTTGTGCTATACGCTCACGTCTACTTCTCACCCCGTGCTGTGACACCCGGCCCGAATTTTCCTTTTAGAATGGTCTTGTGTTCATCCACTAACTGGGCTAACAGTAAACACTCTTCGTCTGTCCAGTTGGGCTTTCTCATCCTTCTTGCTTTTGATTCCATGTTTGATGCATTAAAACCAACATTCAAACCACCACTTAAATAGACACGCCAGCAATCAGTGTAATTGGAAAGAGTGGAACAATTTTTATCATTCCAAGCCAATCAAATGCCTTATAGGAAATTAACAGCATGGTAAATAAAAAACAAGATTTATATACACATATTTAATGTGTGTGTGTATGAGAACGGTCAAAGGGAAATATCACGGATGTAATTCCAAAGTGAAATCTTAGAATTGAACCTATACTAAAAATCACTCCTTTTTTTCCCCTTCTTGGACAACCAACCAATCACAGTCTTCAAAAGATTGTCATACATAGCAACGGGGTCAACCCCGCCTCCTCACTAAGATGAAAGTTTTTGTCTTTTCCTTGCTCAGAGTTGCTCTCAGATCAGTCCCTGACCGCTCTTAAGCTAAGACTCCTACATAAAGGTTTTTTAGCTACATTAAGAGTTTTCTGAGAGGATTCTTAGAATCTTTATGAATACGGGCCCAGGTGTTTAGTTGCAGTCTGTAGATGCGGTGGAAATACAGTGTTAACAATGTTGCCTAGTGAACCAAATCAGGTTTTCAAAAAAGGAAAGAGAGGAAAGAAAAAGTAAAGGATGTCACTGTGTAACCCAGTTTTTCAAATGCAAAGGTGGGTAGCCTTTAGTCTGTGAGTGGTGTTAACCTGTTGGCTTAAGTTAATGTCCACAGTGAAATAAGCTAGCTAGCTACAGACTAGTGTTAGACTAAATTTCATCAACATTTAATCAGTGCACGGAAACGTTTAGCTAGATATACATATTAAATCATTGTTCCTGCCCATTTTAGCCGACTAATAACAGATGAGTCAGCAGCACCCCAGTCTCCCAATAACTGTAGCCTCCCTGTCCCAGTGAAGAAGGTTAGCATCATTCCAGGGAATCTGTGGGGATTTCTCTGTCTCTTTTGTTTAGTATCTTTGTCTTAGTATGTGTGTGTGTTTGTGTTTGTCTGTTTGCGTGTGCGGGCATGCTGCCCCTATGCTTGACTAATGTTTGTTTGTCCCACAATTTACATACTCAGTGACTGGATTGGTGCAATGATAACAGTAATGGAAAATACAGTAGTGGTGATTGCAGTGTAAATATATGTATCAGGTTCACAAAGTGCAATCCATGCATACAGCGACTACATCTAGTGCTTTTTCATCACTCTATTTTGGAACTTGTTGAAGTGCTCGGCAAACACATGCTGATTGAAAAGTATTGGATTCTTTTTTTAACCCCCCATCAGCTTCCTTCAGGCATCATTGTGACACAGGAAACAAACAAAAAATATTTGCCCAAACTTTGTCTAATCAAGTTTGAGTGTCCCAACTTTTCTTTCATCTCATCAGGAGTAGGTGGGAGTGTGGCCTAAAGCAATGAAGCTAATACTTCTGCCTATTTTCTGTCAATTTTAGGCTAAGAAATCTAACATAGCATGCAGTTGGCTCCTGATGTTGGTTGCCACTTTGTAGGGAATTCCATGTAATGAGGCTGCCTAAAAGGCTTTCAGACTTTATCAAGCAATAAAAGCTCCAGGTCTCTAGCCCGCCACTATTACCTGGCAATACTTGCAGGCTGTTGTCATTAAGCAGCAGTTGCGGTGAGTTGTGGTGATGGTGGGGTAATTGAGGATTGCTGCCTCTCACCCTTGACCTGACTCCCCTTTTACCCTCAGTCTTGCCTTAGATACGTTACAGTTTCTTGATGGATTTCGACATTTCCCACATTATCTCCAAAGTATCTACCCAATTTACAGCTTTCGTTTCTTCTCCTTTAAGGCCTTATCGCCTTGAAAGGATTTATATGGTGATTATGTTGACACTGTTCTTTAGCTGGCTCCAAACAAGGCCAGTTAATAGATGAGTAAAGCAACATAATAGGAGTGGGGTTGTTGAAATGGACCCAACTCCAATTGAGCTCCCCATTGATACGAGAACAGCAGAAACTCGACAGATCTTCTGTCATAGAATGAAAACTATCTTCTATTGTGTTGAAATGTAGCACTTGAATGTAGAAGCAGTTCAGCACTTATATAGGCCACTTTGGATATAAGTCATCAGCTAAATAAATGTAATGTACTACTAAGGATGGTAACATAATTAGACATATGTATGGGATAAATTACTCCTGCAAACCATAATAAAGAAAGAGAAGACAACAGACAAAATGTCTCATATACAAAAGTACAGATATGTTATATGAAATCTCCAGGTCTCCAAATATTTGAGAACCAGTCATGCCAAGTAGAAGTATTAGGGATTTTAGTTGTATGATTAGTTCCTTACATTACCTACCTTAGTATGTTATCTTTATCCCAGAGAGAAGTGAAACCACAGTATATCCCTCCAAATCTTGAATTGTCAAACTTTTGACATGATGTGTATCACACTGCAATAAAGAAGTACATTTAAATAGTTTTTCTCTTGGCTCAAGCATATCAAGTTGGAACCAAAGAGTCTGTAACCATGAGAATGAGACTATATAATGAGAAAACAAGAAAAAGGAGTAACAACAGACAGTGTAATACAAAGTAATTTAAATCCAAAGCAGTGTGATTATTATTACAAACTTGTAATGTAGGAGCATATTCTCTCACCATCTACCAGTAGTATTATAAGAGTAATAATCTCTTTATGACACACACGATCCACATCCAGTAACAGTCATACCATATGCAGCCCAGCCCTGCACTCCTGCCTGAATATAGTGACATCTGCACGGTGGCAGTAGGATTTAATACACACTTTAACTCACTGCCCCGCCAAAGCAATACAGGACATATCCTCTAAACTTCTGCTGCCCTCTATCAATACACTCATTAACTACCGTAGCAGTGAGTACAACCAGACAAATGCTCCTGTAAAAGTTTTTTTTACTAAAGAAAAAACCTTTTCCTCCCTTCTACATCCTCCTCTGCTCCTCTCCTGCACTCCCATGTGGGGTGATTTAAGACAGGCAAGCTATGGAGAAACTGTTGCCCTCCATCTCTGCCCTCCTCCCTCCCTCCCTCTCATTCTCCCTCTCCTTTGGCCTTATTACAGGCTGTCAGTTTATTATAAAACATTAGGAAAGCAGAGGGACACTTGCAGTTACTGTCCTATCGATCGGCAGGGATAGATTCTGTGATTTAGAGTCAGCCTCTGCTCGCGCCCTCCACATTCTCGGTCTCCTATTAAGGCACCAGCGCTTTGCTTTGGCTATTGATGTCTCAACATTAACAGTTACAAGCTGCTACAGAAAATCAATGTTCAACTTTTATTACCGACTGCATAACGCAGAGGACCTCCCACCAGCTGGTACTTAGCAGTCCAAAGGAGACGCGGATGGTCCGCTCGGCACGTCAGGTGTTTTCTAAGTGATATCTGCAGTAATATCAATCATGTGTACAGCATATAGGGGCTTTCAGGGGCCAGTTGAGGGCCTAAGAGCTTAGTGGTATAGCGTAGGAGGTATTGTCAAACAAATTAGAATATTCTTGCAAATATCAGACTCTGTACCTGGACAAAGACAGCAGGGAAGTGTTTGTCTAAAACTTCTCACACTGAATAGTTTTTTCCACATAGGCCTATACAAAGTGCCAAACATCTGCACTTTTCTTGAACATTCCCAGTTCTCCGCCACAAAAACACACATACAGCACACCACCTAAATGTCATCAAGCTAAAATAACAATCGATCCCTTCAACCACCCACCACCGACCAGCCATCCATCCAATATTAGCCTCAACCTGGATGTCGGTGTGTTATAACCCAGGTAGCGTGGATCTAGAGCGGCTAAGGCCTCTCAAACATTTATGAGGGGCTACTGAGCAGCGGTACGGCAGCCCTTCTGGGACAAACAGCCCCCGGTCCTGTACTCTCAGTCCCGATCAATGGAAATGAAGTTCATTACACACATTTTTCCCCCTCCTCCCCCGATCGTCGAGCAGCCCACCGCTGGGGCTGCATTACACTTGCTTGTTTACGTGACTGCGTGTACAGGGGAAGACAGGGGAAGGGAGTGTGTGCCGGTGTACATTTTTGTGTGTTTGTGTGTGTGTGTATGTGAACAGGGGCTGCTCCCAGTGGCCAGAGCTTGAGGTTATCATTATGTACAGGTTGGTCCGCTGCAATGCTAATGCTAATGCATTCTCAGTGGCCGCAGCTCAGGTCCCAGCGCTGTGCTAGCTAGGTTGCTACTCCTCTCCAATTAAAGGCTAAGGGATGTCTGTTTGGGGTAGGGAGGACAGGCTTGGGCTATCCAAGGCCCTGCGGAGAACAAGTTCACATTAGTTGAGAAAAACAGACTCAGAGAACAAATTTTGCATACATTGGAGTACTGCAGAAAATCCCACTCTTGATTTGAATGATTTGTTGACTGGAGATCATCTATTATCTGCCTGTGATTTCCTGTGGCTTAATAATTTGTACAGAGGACTTGTTTACTTTTATATTACACTGCCTAACCTTACTGTTATTTCTTCGACCCAACTGGCTTTAAACTCTCTTTACAAAGTGCTATTAAGTTTGGTCATGGTAGACAATACTGTATATTTATGTCATAGGCAACATGTCAACAGCCGTTTTAAACATGGTGGTAATTTCAAAAATCATAATCTGAAGTGCATTGTAAACTAAGAAAGACAAAACCAACAACTATGGGCTGGTTCTGGCAATCGAAAGAGCATCAATGTTTTACTCACAAGCTGTAGATTTACAACTCTGCTACAAGATGAGAACTGTGTGTGTGGTTTGCTGTGTAGCAAGACAGCAGGGAAAGAACAATTGCCACAGTCATGTTGCGTATTGATCAGACCACCTGACCCGACCTTACTTAAACATTACATACAAAGAGTAAACCAGTGATCACTCTTTCTTGGTTGCTTTTCCTTTCTTTTTATGCTATCTAGGAAGCCTTCACTGACACATACACACACACACACACACACACACACAAACACACCTATGCGTACATACATACACGCACATGTACAGTACATATGAAGTAAATATACATGGTTATGTAACACACACGTAAACACACAAATCATAGGATCTAGCTAAAGGGTGGTGGTGTGCCCCATTAGTTTTTAAGCAGGTCAAATGTTCAGAAATACAAATGCAATCAGATGGACCCTCAGCTTTACACACCCGCCATGTCAATCATTTGTAAAGTTGTAAATGCAAATGGCAGCCATTCACTCCTTCAATCAATGTCTATGTAGTAGCTACAGTATTAGTGGTGAATTTTCACAGCGAAAACAGATCTTTATGACAAGATATTTATGGCCACTATAGCTCATGATGTGTCATTAGTGTTACTCATTGTTACTTATTGGACAATCATTATGATATGCTCTATGTAATAGAATAAAGTGTGGAATGAACTCAGAGATGTAATGGTTGAGCAAGATAAAAGGGGTGACGTACTAAGCTGTTTTAAAAGACTCAATGTTTAGGATCCTACTGTGATTGGAAAAAAAACATCTTTACATTGTTTTTAGAATGAAATTCTTCAGTTGTTGCTGATTTCTGACAAGCTTTCCCCTCACAAGTGTGTGAGCCTACACATGAAAAAAAGCTGACAATTAGTGTAGAAGTAAAAATAATCCTCTACATTCACCTACCGCCCTGATATCACAAATGGCATCACAGTACTGCTTGGCATGTGGATTGTCAGCCACTGTGTTCCTATGTGAATGTGTACAGTGCAGAGGCATGTGTTTAAACTATGATGGTAAGCTATATGGTAGTCAGGTGGCTGCTATACGATTATACCCTCTTCCCTTTGCTCTTTGAGCTTTTGTGTGTTTGTGTGTGTGTGTCTTTAGACATTGTGGTTACAAGATACTTCTGGCAGGGCAGAGAACAGTGGAGCTTTAAGGTGATGTGCGTGCGTGTGTGTGTATGCTGTGGTGTGTGTGCGTAACCAGAGACACTGGTGATTAATCGTTTTAAAGCACAGATGATCCAACAGGTGGTCTGGCTCGCTGTCTCTTGTCCTCCCACCCTATCTCGCTCTCTCTTTCTCTCTCTCTACGTTGAGCCCACACCCACTCTGTGACCCCCACACCCCCACTCCTGAACCATCACAACTCCTTTCTTGTCTCTTTCCTTCTTGTCCTGAAGGGTATTTTAAGCAACAAAGCCCTGTGAGTCCACTGTCTTACGCACAAATACACATGTTGAGCATAGCTATTCTTTGTATTGCATTTTTAAAAACAACATGGTAGTGCAATGGAAACCTTTAGAGCTGCTGGCAAATGTTAGAAACAAGGGTCAGGGAGCACATGTTGAAACACTAGAGAGCATTAATCAACCTTCTCTTCACACACATAAACCTACAGTACAGTACACACACATATACCATCAGAGAATAATGGTGTGTAATGTAAAGGAATATTACTAGGCATTGTCATGCATTTGTCATGCCAGTCTGTGCAAGCTGCCTTAGAGCATAAAGTTGTACTTTAGTGCCACCTGGCACTGACATCCTTAGCTATCCTTAGCTTATGATATAAGTAAATAAACAGGAAGTCAGCATCAGAAAATATTTGCTCTGTAAATAAATCCCAAAAAAGATGATGCTTCTGTTCATACTACATTGTCATGGATTGTCAGAATGTAAAAAGAGAGTAGCTACATTAAAGATGAACAGCTAGTTTGACCCTGATTACCCTAGTACATTGTTGTTTTTTATGGAACGTAAGCTTTTTCAGCTAATTTTGTTCTGTACATTGTTAAACAGTATGGGCACAAGCTGGTTTCTTTTCTAATTGGTTTCCATCCCATGAATCTTAAACGTCCTGGATTTGTACTTGTACTATTGCCCATTTTAAATTCTTCCAATAAAATTGGTAAAATTCTCAAACCGTAGTGAATGCTGAACACAAATTGAAAGCCACAACTACAGACAAACACACTCCACAATATATCTTTTTATTAAGCAAGCGATATTGTGGTTTATCCTCAAAATTACTCATTTCCTCTAATTTCCTTGTATTGTGCATTTGAAAGTCCTAAGATTTGGAGCAGTACAAACATCCAGTAAAACCCTAGTTCTCTAAATCAAGTCCAGCTTTGAAAGGCAGTATGCAAACATGTCATCTTACATTATCCCTGAGGGGGAGGAGAGAACGGTCACCGCCATCCAATACTTCGAATAAATTAAATCTCAATTTGCACTTTGCACAAGGTGACTCCACTTGTCACATGACAGGGAACACAAATCACACAGAGAACAAAGAAGTTAAAAGAAGATGTGGAAAACTTGCTGCACACTGTTTCTTTTGTCTGCACTCTACCTGCTGGCTTCCATCATCAAATGAGAGTAAAGAAAAGCAGGGAGAGAGTGGGCTAGATGTAAAACGAGAGAGTACGAAGGAGGGGTGACGCTATGGATTAACTGTCCTTCAAGCTGAAAATATACATCCCCAGGCGCTTGGCACTGAATTATTAATTCAAATTTGTCAGAGAAAGAATGAGAGAAATCTATTGACGGGGAGACGGGCCCTTTAATGGTCTCATTAAAGGGGAGGCTTCCCACACCAGGCACCTTCTGTACTGCTGCAGGAGTTTTCAGGGCAGTGGAGGGTTGGAGGGGGGTACTTGACCCCCCAATGATTTTCTGTCACTTTATCATAAACAAGAAAGGTTGACATGCCCCTCCACTCCCCACACCCTCCATCCACCACCAAACAAACCCTGTGTGTAATTAGCCAAGGGGTGCAAAAGTGCACTGAATGTAAACGAGGTTCACATTGATACAGACAGCAACGACACACACACATTATATGCTGTGCCTGCTTCTATTGTTGCTGACAGGTACAAATGAAGTGAGAGGTGATGTGAAGTCTAGAAGAGTCAACTCACAGGTACAACCATATTGATTTTTCCATTTCACTGCTCCGTAGGTCATTTCCTCAGATTACACCAAACACAGTGACTTTTATGCTGGATCGTTGTCTATTAGATTTGAGCCCGTCAGTCAGTGTTTGCGTCATTAGCAGCATATAGTTCCATGACTGGGAGCTGTTTTGGTGGTTGGGGTGGGGGGTTAACTGTCCGTGCAATCCAGACAGCATTAGGAAGGTGAGAGAGCAGGGACCTGTGGGTGCACCGCACCGTCCGAGGTCGGCTCATTGAAAAGCATTTGGTTCCGCCTCCAGGGGGACTAAAGATGGGGGCAATAAAAAATGGAGGGGGGAGGACTAGTGGGGCCACAGAGGGATAAGCACTAGGTTCATTGCTGATTCAAGTCTCTCAGTATCCCTCTGGCTAATGGATTTTCATAATGCTGAGACAATGTGATTTTTCCCCCCAGCAATATGACTTTCATCCCAGCGAGTCTGCATCTTGTCAGAAATGAACAGCAGAAAATGGGTCCAGTTGACAAAAATATTTTAAGCCACAACACAGAAGAAAAAAAAATCAATGAACTACGATTAAAAACTTTTTAGATTGTTGTTTTGAGATGAAGTTTTATTTATTTTGGCTCCATTTTCTGATCATTGAAGCATCGCAAACTGTCAGCTCACTGTTTTTTTCCAACCATAAAATGTGCAAAAGTTATTGTACATTAGTAAGGACTATTTTCATTACTGATTAATCCAGCTAGTTTTTTGACTAACTGATTAATTGTTTAGCGTATAACATCAAAAATGTAAAACAAATGCCTATCACAAGTCCACACAGCCCAAGTTAACAAATGTAAATTACTTGTTTTCTCTCACCAATATTTTAAAAGTAAAATATATTCAGATATTCCTAACCATATAAAACAGAAAAGCAGCAAATCCAAAGCAACATGTGAGAAGCTGGGACCAGAACACTTTTGGCTATTTTGCTTGATAAATTACTTTTATGAATCAAGGATGTAAATATTTACTGATTAATTAGTGCAGCTCCTTGCATCAAGATGACAGCAACTAACTATTACCATTATATGTGAAAGAAAAAATACATAAATACATCCCATGTCGAAAGGTCTGAACTATCCCTTAAATACCTATCCCCACTGATATTATCCTCCCTGGCTGTGCCCATCTGTTGAAGACCTCAAAGTCCACAGACAGGACCAACTGATACAGGGTGTAAATTTGTTTTCCCCTTCACCTCAGGATAAATCCCCAGCACCTTCCAGCCAGCATAGGCAATGAGAGAAGCTTGTCTCTTTCCTGCTCAGAGCACCTTTTCTCTTGTTTATTTTATCAGTCCTAAGGCACTTTCCCTTTCCTCTCAATATCTCTCAACCTCTCTCCATCGCCCCACCAAGCCCGCCAACCCATCCTTGGGCGACAGAAGTGAACCAGCAGCTACCTGTTTAGCTTAACAACAATAGCAATGTTGTCGGCAGAGGCTTAGATTTGACTTAATATATCCCCAAATGGACTGTACCTGCTTAATTCTCTTTTATAGCCGCATGGCGTTTGGCCCCTTGAGTGGCTAAAGGGAGGGTTTGATGAGTTGCCGTGCAAATTGAGCCTTCATGCTTTATTCTGACAATCTGACAATAGGCCGTCCCCATTGGTGGCCTGTTCCAAGAGCCAGGAATGTGAGACAGTCGTTATTATGCATAGTTAGTTTAGACGATATTCGGCCTCTGGACATTGAGCCCTATGTTAGCTTGAGTGCATGTAGCTATGTTATGTTACTATATGCTGATGAGAGTCACTTTTCAAGATGAAGATCACTGTTCAGTGCTTAGTGGGCCATTGTTAAACTAGTAAAAATGTTAATGAGTGCAAAGGACACTTCCTGAGATCCTTTCACTTCATTTGATACAGAAGACAAGAAGGTTAAAAATTTACTGTGGCTGACAGACGTTCTAAAGGCTCGGACAAAACAGTAACCCCATTTTATAGCCTAAAGGAACTAAAACACTATGCTTGTTAGATGGTCAAACAGCATCTGAGACCTCTAACTCCCACTTTTGGGTATCAGAATAACGGGCTATGTATGACAACTTCTGCAACTTTCTGGAAACAACAATCCGGCAAGCACACCCACTTCACACAGTGAAGGCCAGGTGAGCACTATGAATGCCAGTCAGGAGACTGTTTCACCATTATATCTGTATTTTAATTCTGATTGTGTCTCGCTTTTCTCTATGACCCCACTTTTTTACCCGACCTTTGAGTGTGGCTTATCAAAAATGCAATAATAAAATCTTTTGTCAATACATCATATTTTGACTATATTTTGAGTATATCCCCTCCTTAACTGATAAACTCTATTGAGCTTATATATGGTCCTTTTGTATCATATGATAGGATAATCATGATGCTAGTTATCCTGTTAGCCTTTGGTGTCTCAAAGAACCCCCATTAAATGTTAAGGAGCACAATTCCAGTTTTACTCGCCTCTAACGTGAAGGCGTCGGATCGGAACAAGGGAATTCCCCAAATGGGACATAGAGGAAAACAAGAAGGCTGAGAGCTCCAGGGAGCAGGGAAACGTGTTTGCTGGATAGATGAGGACTGAGTTACTCTAATGGGGAAGCAGAACCTCCTGTAGAAGGAAAAAACACAGACACACTTCCATGCGAAATGCTGTCAGTGGAGTATTGATGGAAGCTGAGGTGAGTGTCTTTGTAGCTGTACTGTGTGTTTGTGTACTTTGTGACTTTATGGTGGTGTGTGGGGTAAGGTGGGGGGTAAAGGAGGTTGCTATTCTCACAACACAAGGCCCAGCTTATGTATCAGGACAGTGTCCCATAACTCAGATAATAGCCTACTTAAGTGATACTGCTAACCATGCGGTCATTGCCCCTTGCCCCATGAACCTTATTTGCTTTGATTGGCCTTGCTGCCCTGTTTTTTAACACCACTCATACACAAACACAGCCACATTCTCCCAATGAACACGTAGCTCTACATGTTGCTTATTGTAGGCTGTCCTTAGCCCTCACTTGGTCCCTTCAACCCACCCAAGGTTATTGGGTTCGCTTCTTTCAACGCCCCTGTCTCTGATTGGATCCAAGCTATGAGGGAGATTAATAATGAATATCAGTGGAGTAGCGGTGGACAGTTTTGACTTGATAACAATCCAGTAGGGTGCAATAAAGAGGACTTGGTCTGGATATGGGCACAACTATTCGCTCTTTGAAGCACAGCGGCAGTAGTAAAAGGTGCTTCAGCTTTGATAGGCTCGTATAAGCGACTGTGAAAGTCCCTATTGGAATAGTCAAGCCCCGAACTCCCACCTATACAGGAAGTAACCAGTTTGTCCTCCACTCACGTTTAATTGGCCAGTTTTACTGACAACACTTGACTCAATAACCGTTTATGACTTGAGTTTTACGTGTTGTTTTTGGACCCAGCAAGAAACACGTGTTGTGAAGTTTGAAAGGCAGAGTGAATTGGCAGCATGTGACTGAGAGGATTATTGATTGAGGCACTAAAATTGTATTGTGAGAGAGCATAGTGTCATTTTTCCATGTACAGTATAACTGTAATAGCAGTGTCTCAAATGAAAGACACATGACTGGAAATGGGTGATAGTTTGATAAGGACATATCATGATGGAAAATAAGGGGGTGGAGGGGGTGTATGGTTTGTTTGACATGTCAAAATGAATTCCCACTTACACCAAGACTTTCGTATGCTAGAGTTTTTTTTTCAGTAAACACAACTTTACAAAAGTAGTTTTAAAGGATCAAATCTAAGCAACATCTCATGTGGCCAATGTGGCCAATCACCATTTCTGTCTTCTTTCTTCCTTTTATGTTAGAATTTTACCATACCATGGATGTATAAATGTCACTCTTACCCAACTAGGATCTATTACCAGGCTGCCTTACTGTAGAGTGTAGTCTTTTTCTACTTATTTGGCTTCTGACAGCTATAAACAAAGTGATGCCTGTTTGCTTTTTGCAGAGAATGGTGAACTTTGACACCATGTGATGTTTTTTATTTTTCTGATCAGTTTTTTTCACATCCAAGTGTCCACTCTGTGAGGCATTATTGAGATCAGAGTGAAATAATAGAGCAAGTATTTGCATGAGTGAATGTCCAGCGAGCATGTGTGTCCCTGGAGCAGGTTGATTGTAAGGGTCGGTTGAAAGAGCAAAGAAAAGCGCATATGGACGCACGCACACACACACCCACTCACACACATACACACACACTCTCCTAGCATAGATATAGCC
>JAPMOB010221427.1:0-12156 GCA_029875015.1 Lepomis gibbosus | reverse complement strand
ACTAATTACTATATAGATGGGATATAGTAATTGTAGCATGCAATAGAGTAGGTAATAACCCTGAATGTGTACTCCACTCACTTTAGGCTGTGGGTACTAATGAATGCCAATATGGCAACTCACCCAGCTTCTCTCTTTTGATGTTCACATCAGACTCCCAGCTCAGCTTGTTCTCCATCAAACAAAGGCAGAAAAAAAAATGTCCTGAAGTGAGGGGACTTAAAAGTCACACATACACAACAACATTAATATTAATATTGATGTCAGTTATAATGAAATAAAAAACACAACAAAATAACATTGTGAACATAACTAAAGATAACTAAAGTCCCACGTTGTATGGCAAAGAAAGGCAAGGCAGGTTTAGTTGTGTGGCTCGTTTCAACATCAAGAAGACAAAGTGCTGAACATACTGTAAGACAAAAAGATACAATACACCACACAAAAGAAACATAAGGCAAAAAATAGACACATAAAAATTGGGGTTTTAAAGAGAAACGTGAAATTGAAACTAATAATAAGCAAAAATTTAATCAGTTAGATAAAACAGGAGGTTAAAGCGCAATGCTAATGCAGTGCAAGTGATGAATAAACAGTCCCACATTTACTTTACCTTTACAGCTAAATTACACATAAATTATAGTATTAAAGATGTAGTGGGTACACCAAGGTTACAGTAGTATTAGTATGTATTAGTATTAGTAAAGAGACTGTTAGTACACAAGCTGAAATTGGGGATCAAGCAGAGAAAGGACAAGGATCTACTAAGTGAGGAAATTAATTAAGTCTGTGAATAAGTTTCTGCAGCTCTGATATGGAAACTAAAACCTGTTGTAGTCTGAATCGGTTTAAACCTCACCACAACAGGTTAAACTGTAGTTTGGGGTCACAGAAAATGCTGGTTACCAGACAAAATATGCAAGGTCATTTTAACCGCACTTGTAGGGTTGGATTTCACAGATTTCACTCACAAGGTCCTAAAAGAGTGACACATATTCTCAGACAGCAATAGACTCAATGAATGATCAGACAACAATCCATGGCAATGCATGATTTTGTGTTTTTCAGGGGTCCCATTTCCTTACATTGACATTGCATACAAGTGGGGTTTTTGATTCAGTTCTTTTATCACAATTATAATTAGATGTCAGTACAACTTGGTTTGGCTCAACATTGTTTTCTCCGCCTCTCTGTGACTGAATGATCTCTTATCTCAACCCACGTCTGTAAAAGACTTGAATAAATTGACTGAACACTTCATAAAAATAACGGATGTCAGCTTATTTGTGCAGTTCTACATTTGGGATTTAGCCGCTCATTACACACTACACTACACCCACAGTGTTTCCCTTATTAACTGTATTTTTCAAACAACTTATTGTTTAATTAGCAAAACACTCAATTAGAGTTTAAAAAATTAGAGTTTGAGTAAAATTCCCTGCCAGTCTGCTCAGCTGCAGCATTATGAGGTGTGTTGACACAAAAGGTGTGTGATCACTACAGAAGAAGAGTCGGTGCTGAGTCAGGACCTTACCATCTGGTGCCTCAGGGAACCTGCGTTCATCAGCGAATCTCTGTCCAACAGGAGGAGGAAATCAGCGCCAATTAAAGCCTCAGCCAAATCAGAGCTCCTAATTGCATAATATCCTGTCTTTTTATCATCATAGTGTGTCGTCATTGCTGCTCCCTGCTGTGGTGACTGCTGCAGTGTTTGTGGGAAATTCTCTTTTTTTCTCAGTGTTTGCCTTTAATAGATAGCGTACAGTAGAAAGGGGAGGGAGAGATAAGGTATAATTTTCAACAGAGGTCCCCAGGTCATTGCAATTACATGGTCAGCATCTTATACGGAATAGTTTGACAAAACAAGCACATTTGCTTTCTTGCTGAAAGTTCCATCATAAGATTGATACTACAACATGAAGCTAAAGCCACCAGTCAGTTAGCTTACCTTAGCATAAAGACTGGACATGGTGGGACTTAGCTAACCTGGCTCTGTCTGAATGGTAACAAAATGAGCCTATACCAGCACCTCTAACGCTCACTCATTTACACATAATGTTTGTTTAATCTGTACAAAAAAGTATTGGTGGTGGCTTGTTGTAGTAACTTCCTGAAGTCTCTGCAACCTCCAAGCGATGACAACACACTGTTCTGGGCCAAGAGATAGTTCAACATTTACAGTAGGCAGATTTTGTTAACATTTGGACGGAGCAAGGCAAGCTGTTTCCCCGTTTCTAGTCTTAATGCTAAGCTAAGCTAACCAGCTGTGGGCTGTAGCTTCATATTTAAGGTACAAGCATTGTACAAGTACAATCTTTCATTGAACTCTTATCAAAAAAGCCAATAAGCAATTAGCCAAAATATTAAACCACTACTTTAAAGATCTATATATTCGATCAGTGGCACAATCATCAACAGCAAGACACTTGCATTCAAACATTTTAATTTAAAGTAATAAATACACTTTTTTCCTGATTAAAGTGCATTTTGTGTTGTCTTTTTGTTGTTTATTTGTTTGTTTTACAGTATGTGTTAAAATATCCACACAAAGAAGCAGCTGTAAATATGAGACACAGGGGAGGAGGTTGACACTAAAGTAAAGTAAACTCAAGGAGATTTTTTTTTTTAAACGCTTAAAACTTCGCACCACAACCTCTCACACAAACAGGAACTTTGGGGCTAGAATTTACAAGAATTCACACAATAAAGCAACAAACGTTAGCCAAGAATGAACTGAAGCTTAAACCACCCCCAACCTCCAATCCATAACAAAAAATGAAACTGTCCCTATTTATAAATCCACTGTGTCTAAATGTGAAGAACCTTAATGGTGTGAAGTTTCTTTTCCTCACAAAGGTCAAACTCACTGCAGCCCTCATCACAAACTCAGACTGACTCTGTTAACACAAGTGTTAACGTGGTTTAATGTTCATGCAAAATAACAAGCTCAGCCCATGTGTCAATGTCAAACAAAATTCTGTATTGAAGTGATTAATACAGAACTAGAAAATGGAGATTGATGGTTAAAACTACATTATTTCCATCAGTTTATCACAGTTTCAGTATCACAAATCATCAGTGGATTTGCCACATTATTTCTCAATTCCTCACTAAATATCTCTCTCCACAGTTGATTTGTTGACATGTATTTTCCTTCACAAGCAGTTTCATTTACATGTATTTCTATCGGAAGTTTTGTTACTTCCACCTCAGGTACTGGAAGGGTATTTTGGGCCACTGCAGCTGGTTGTAAATTAGACTCACATGATAAGCCAGACAGCAGATGCACTGAAAGGCAGAGTAACAAAAAAACAGCAGTGTGTGTATGAGGAAATTGTACTTCCTCTTTTAAGTGTGAAGTTTTCTCTGGTCCGTTAAAAACGTGTGCACTTTCTTGCCGGGACAAAATAGCCCTGCTCATTATTCTGCAACAAGGTAAATGTAAACTATTTATCTCTCTAGATATATAGTAATGCTTTCAGAATGTTCGGCAGATCAACTGCTTGTCAATGCTAATCGCTACACCGTGTGGATAAATGATCTACTAGAGAGTAGAAAAGATGTGCTGAGAGAGAAGCTCAGAGATTACAGTGAAACAGGTTAACATCTCCATTTTGAGATTGAAGTAGCCTTTAAAAAACTGCAATGCTAGAAAACAGCCTGAAGCTTTTTAAATTCTTATCTAACTTTCCACATTTAAGTTTTACAGGCTCTACGTTGCTCTCTGCAATTGAGTAGCAGCAATCATGATGACCTTGTTTACTCTTAAAAGCAATATATTATGTGGTATGTTGTATGTTTTAGACCAGACTAGGCAAGCACTGTGCACATTTAACAGTCTCTAATGTTGATTAATGTGCATGTGTGAATATTTTCTACAACTGAAAGATTTCACGAGGACGCTTGTCAGCTTGTTCAACTAGGGGCAGCATCTTTCCCCAGGGGCATTTAATTTTTGAGCTCTCATTTTCAATTAAGTAGCCTATAAACTGTATTGTAATCCTGGAAAATGGCTATCACAGTTTCCCAGAACCTCTTCAAATTGATGTCTTGAAATTGCTTGTTTTGTCCAACCAACGGCTAAAACCCTAAACATATTCAGTTTACTATCACACAAGAGAAAAAAAAATGACAAACTAGAAAACTGGAATTAAAAATTACTTAAACGACAAACCAGCAACTATATTACTCTATTTTTATTAAGTTCTAGTAAGAATTACATTGTTGTTTTTTTCATTTGCAGAATGCACATTTTGTGTGCTGTGCTGCTCTTGGCCGTTCTGGTCCTCAGCCACTCTTCATCTGCCTTAAATAAAGTGTGGGAAGAATGGAAAATCAAACATAGCAAAGTTTATGATAATCATGTAAGAAAAAACTTTAATTTTTCTCTGTTTGTCATCACATACACACACACACACACACACACACACAAACGCACCATCAGATCATTCAGACAGTGTTTTTGTTTCAGACTGAGGTCGTTTTCAGGAGAGCAGTGTGGGAGAAGAACATGCAGTTGGTGTTGAGACACAACCAGGAGGCTGCAGCAGGAAAACACAGCTTCATATTGGGACTCAATCATCTGGCTGACATGGTAGGAATCTGCTCCAAAGCTCCAGTCTGTGTTTTTAGTCTCCTGCTCAGAAAACTTGTTGTCTAAATATTCTAGTGTCGAATCCTGACAGACAGTTTGGTGTAATTCATCATTTAAATGGTTTTAATGGACAAAACCGCTGAGGATTGTATCAAAGCAGTAATGTAGATAATGTACTCTTTGACTGAGATAAATCCAACTCAATAATTCCAATGATTATCCAAAAATATGCACACGACTCATTCAAACACCAAGGAAGGTTTTCATGAGAAACACAGCTTACAGAAAAACTGCTGATACTTGGCTGTGTTGAAGTGGGTGTGAATGTTACACAAAACCAGCAAAAAAATTTACAAGACCCACACTCAAAACCAGGACAGCTAACTCAGTCAGACAAAAAACAAGTGAAATGTTAACCTATTTAGTAGTTTTTCTGATCAACAGAAAATAGCAGCCTCTGCCACCAAGTTGTAATGTGCAATACCAATTACCTCCTATACAATCCAATACCAAGTAATACCCATGCTGGTATTGCCGATACCAATACTTTTACATATTTTGTATCTGGTTTAATATCTAGTTTAAAGTGACCTGCCTATTGATGAGGAAAATAAAAAGTGGGCTGTAGGCTTACAACTTCCAAATAGCTGCTTAATGACAAGACATCAAACTACTGTCAAATTCTTTAATTATAATAAAAATCATAACATCATCATCATACTCAGTGTGTGACTTAATCTCAGATGTTTAGCCAGGTTTGCTATTTTTACTGACTTAAGATATTAATCCTTTTATATGAGAATTGATCTTACTGCAGGAAACTTCCACCAAGGTAATCTTTGCATTACTGCATTTGTCACTTTTGTGGTGCATGTTGAGCCTTCCTCCACAGATTTGGTGAGACCTTTATATAGACAGTCAGGAATTATTAATTTATTTCTCAACAATTTGTAATTTCAATTATGACATGCATCACACCTTAGCAACAAATTGACTTTATTTTGCTCTTCTAATTATAGTAAATTGTTTGGATTATTGTTTGTAAGCCTTACATGTTAATTAGAGTTTCATTTTATAGAACTTCAAGTTTGTTGACTGACTTTTACATTATTATACATATCCCATGACTCATAACTCACTAACAGGCTAAACAACAGCAGCCTTGTGCCGACCATAAAAGACACATCTGTAGCATCACAGAAGAAAAGTTAACATCCAGACTGACAAGAATGTATCCAAGAGACCTCTGGTGGACACAGACTGCATGACAAACCTGTCTTCAATATGTTACCTAACTGACTCCACTCCCTCCCAAGGCATGTGCGGACATATGCTTGACATCATAACCTGTGCCCTCCTGTGCAGAGAGCATTTTTACACTCAGTGACCTATGCTGGTGCAAGACAAATGTCACTAACCAACACTGTTAATCTGCATTTAAACCAGCACCCTCTCTATGGCTTAATGTAAACCCTAAACTACAGAGCCGCTCTAATCTTCCTTTATACAATCTGATTAATTTAATCCAGTATGGCTTGGCAAATCGGCAATTCTCATGAAGTACAGTAAGGCTGTCCACTAATAATGATGGTTCTATCCTCAGTTTCTTCAATCTGCATTGAAATGCTGTGTCAAAGTGTCGATGACCCCCACATTGTTGTGACTGTGTTTGAATGTTATTCCATTATGATGTACAGTTGCAGATAGTATGAATGTGTGTGAATGTGATGTGTATATTGTAAAGTACTTTTAGTGCTATATAAGTACAGTCCACTTACATCTGGGAAAGCTAATGAAGTTATATAAAAAGGGTGTACCATTGTGGCAAATTCAGTTCTGGTATTAAAGAAACACAAACTTTTAAAGCAGAAAGAAAACACCAATTACAAGATAATCCTATTAACAATAAATGTACACTGAACAAAATTATAAATGCAGCACTTTTGTCTTTGCCCCCATTCATCATGAGCTGAATTAAAAGATCTAAGACTTTCTCTATGTACACAAAAGGTCTATTTCTCTCAAATATTGTTCACAAATCTGTCAAAATCTGTGTTAGTGAGCACTTCTCCTTTGCAGAGATAATCCATCCACCTCACAGGTGTGGCATATAAAGATGTTGATCAGACAGCATGGGTATTGTACAGGTGTGTGTAAGGATGGCCAAAATAAAAGGCCACTCAAAAATGTGCAGTTCCATCACACAGCACAATGCCACAGATGTCGCAATTTTTAAGGCGCAATTAAGGCGTGCAATTGGCATGCTGACTGCAAGAATGTCCAGCAAAGCTATTTCTCTACCATAAGCTGTCTCCAAAGGCGTTTCAGAGAGTTTGCCAGTACATTCAACAGGCCTCACAACCGCATACCACGGGTAACCACACCAGCCCAGGACCTCCACATCTAGCATCTTCACCTCCAAGATTGTCTGAGACCAGCCACCAGGATAGCTGCTGCAACAATAGGTTTGCATAACCGAAGTATTTCTGCACAAACTGTCAGGATGTTATGGACAACGAACACAGGTGCATTTTATTGATGGCATTTTGAATGCGCAGAGATTCCGTGACAAGATCCTGAGGCCTATTGATGTGCCATTCATCCATGACCATCACCTCATGTTTCAGCATGATAATGCACAGCCCCATATTGCAAGGTTCTGTACACAGTTCCAGGAAGATGAAAACATCCTCACCAGACATGTCACCCACTGAGACAGTTAGGATGCTCTGGATCGGCATATACTACAGCGTGTTCAAGGTCCAGCCAATATCTAGCAACTTCACACAGCCATTGACTTAGACTTAGACTTAGACAGACTTGACAGATTGTCATTCAACTGCACATTCACAATGTACATTGAACGAGATTACATTGCAAGGCTTCAATAAAAACAGAGACAAGTAAAAAAAAAAGTATAAATATAAGTATATGCAAGAAGATGTATCGAAGAGGAGTGGACCAACATTCCACAGGCCACAGTGAAAAACCTGATCAGCTCTATGCGAAGGAGATGTGTTCCACTGCATGAGGCAAATGGGGGTCACACCAGATACTGATTGGTTTCTGGATCACCCAGTACAGTGAAACTGCACATTTTTGAGGTGCCTTTATTTTAGCCAGCCTAAGGAACACCTGCGCAATACCCATGCTGTCTGATCAGCATCTTGATATGCCACACCTGTGAGGTGGATAGAGAATCTTGTCAAAGGAGAAGTGCTCATTGACACAGATTTTCACAGATTTTTTAACAATATTTGAGAGAAAAAGGCCTTTTGTGAACATAGAGAAAGTTTTAGATCTTTGAGTTCAGCTGATGATAAATGGGGGCAAAGACAAAAGTTTCGCATTTATAATTTTGTTCAGCGTATATTGGGTGGCAGTAGCTCAAGAGGTATCCGCTCTAAGGCCACTTGGATAATGTGTTTGTAATTTTGTTGAGTGTTATTAAAATCTGATTTTTTTTTTAACCTGATAAGAGCAATCTGAGAGTAATCTGATTACTGTGTTTCACATAGAGTAATCTGATGACTAGAGAGTAATCTGATTAGGCCTACAGTGTTTTATACAGTGTAACCTGATAACTAGAGAGTAATCTGATTACTATGTTATGCACAGTGTAACCTGATAACGAGAGAGTAATCTGATTACTGTATTTCACATAGAGTAAGCTGACAACAAGAGAGTAATCTGATAACTGTGTTTCTTACAGTGTAACCTGACAACTAGATAGTAATTGGACCATATTTCACAGTAGCTCACTGAAATGTTATCAAGTATTTCATTGCATACTTAAACTGCTGTGAATACTCAATATATCCTTTTGAAATGTGTAACGTTGATAAGAGCACCGCCATGAAGAGGTCATCAGTATCTTTTCACATTGTGATATTGCCTTCATTTGCATTTCATAAATTTACCAGCTTTGTTTTCTAACAAGACAGATGATGAAATCAATGAGAAGCTGAACAGCTTGAAGCTGGAGGATCCTATTAATTTCAGAAACAGCACTTTTAAGGAAGTGAGTGGCTTATCAATCCCTCAGAGTGTGGACTGGAGGAAGAATGGCCTGGTCAGTCCTGTCCAAAACCAGGTAAGCAATGACTTGAGGTCAAACAGCTCTTTTAGACCGAGGACCATATAATTGATAACCAGTGGCAATAAACACAACTTCTCTATTTTTAAAGGGGTTATGTGGATCCTGTTGGGCCTTTAGCTCTTTGGGAGCTCTTGAGGGACAGATGAAGAAGCGAACAGGTTTCCTTGTTCCCCTGAGTCCACAAAACCTGGTGGACTGCAGCTCCAACTTTGGAAATCTCGGCTGCAGAGGAGGGTACATCTCAAAATCTTACAGCTACATCATCCACAATGGAGGCGTTGATTCAGAGAGCTCTTACCCCTATGAACACAAGGTCATTCTTCCCACCTTACTACTTCCATACTTCCTTCTTTATTTCCTTGCTTTCTTAATTTCTGTTTTTACTTCCTTGCTTCTTTTTTACTTACTTTCTATAATTTTCTACTACCTTTCTTTCTTCTTTCTTTCTTTTCTTCCTTACTCTTTTCATTCCAAATTTTCTATTTCCTTTCTTTCTTTACTTCCTTCCATTCTTCCTTCTTGCTTACTCAATTCCTCCTTTACTTCCTTCCTTTCTTCTTTAGTTAGTTACTCCGTTCCTTATATGCTTCTTCCATCCTTCTTTCTTTACTTCCATACTCACTTAATTTCTTATTTCCTTCCTTACTTCTGTCTTTATTTCCTTGCTTCCTTCATTTGTGTCTTTACTTCCGTGCTTCTATCTTACTTAGTTTCCTTCTAAAGTTTTCTTTAGGTCCTTTTCTTTCTTTCCTTCTTTTTTCTTTACTCGCCTTACTCACTTCATTCCTACTTTCCTTAATTCCTAATTTCTTCTTTACTCCCTTTCCTTCTTTTTTCCTTACTCATTTTTTTCTTTACTTCCTTCTTTTCTTCTTTACTTCCTTACTTACTTATTTTCTTATTTCCTTCCTTACATCCTTCTTTACCTTGTTACTTCCTTCTTACTTACAAACTAGAATGTTTTTTGTTTTCTCATAACAAATCAAGATAGCCTACCTAAACATAAAATTTTAAGACAAAAAGCATGCATAATTTTTACTAGTTGATTAAATTGTGATACATGGTATATTTTGTAAATGCCATTTCCATTTGTAGAACGGGAAATGTCGATATTCTGTCAAAGGAAAGGCTGGCTACTGCTCTAATTTCCACATCCTGCCAAAAGGGGATGAGAAGACTCTGCAGGCTGTGGTGGCATCAGTGGGGCCTGTCGCTGTGGCCGTAAACGCAATGCTACAGTCTTTTCATCTCTACAGAGGAGGTGAGGCAGGAGGCTTTGAATATGATTTAATGCAAAGAGAGGTCAGCTGATCAGGGATGGGTTAGTACAGCAGCTGCGAATACTGGTTTTGGTTTGAGCCACTCCTGAGAAAACTAAAAACACTGGTGGTAAGGAATGAAAACAGTTGCATGACATTTCTGTCTATTTAATGATAGCATGACATGTATAGTATGTTATGTTTTATACTTTGTTTGCCAAAAATAGTTCAAGCTTTGCAGACATTCACTGTTCCATTTATCTTATACTGAAGATTTTGAAATAATTCATGTCCGTAAAAAGTAAAACTAGTATTTAGGAAAATACCATGCTTAAAGCAGAATGTGTTCCTTTTGTGTTGAGAGTGAATAAAGACCCCACCCTGCAGTTAAACATGCTTTGCTCTACTAAACATTCTTAAAATTGAAATCTTAGCACTGCACTGAAATTATTTACAAAACTAGATTTTTTACTAAATTTTAATGTCACTACAATACATGATTGAAATCTGATGTGATTCAAGACTTTAGCGATTGAAATGATATGGTTGCCGTTAAAATCATAACTTAAATAATAATAACCAGTAACCACACAAGGAATTAATTATTTCTAACTGTCAGATATCAGCCGTAATACTACTGATAGGAGATTCATTAAGAGTAATTTACATTTATTTTGTCAATTTGTTCATTTATTTTTTCAATTACTATTTTCTTCATATTACTAACCTAATGGATTTTTCAGGTCTATACAATGTACCCAACTGTAACCCAAAGTTCATAAATCACGCTGTCCTAGTTGTGGGCTATGGCACAGACGGAGGACAAGACTTCTGGCTCGTGAAAAACAGGTGAATTTGTCTCTTTTACAGATGTTTATCTTTAAATTGTGTCACTCCCACATGTGAAAAGAAATGTATGACCAATATTAAATATTAAAATGTGAGTGTTGTTTTGTCATTGCAGCTGGGGAACTGCGTGGGGAGAAGAAGGTTTCATTCGAATTGCCAGAAATAAGAATAATCTTTGTGGCATTGCCAGCTTTGCAGTCTATCCTACTCTGTGAAAATGGCAGTCACTTGAATCATCTTGGTAGAATTTAGGTCATATCATTTATCTATTTGAAATCGGAAATCAAATGTGTGTTGTTCAGCTTTAATAATGCAACTGCAGGCACTGTCCTGAAAGTCAAAATTCAAAGTTTATTTTGATATAATTTCTGTATCTGTTTTGGTAGCCTTTCTCACTGATGGTTCGATTTTCAGTTTCAAGCTCTCATTTTATTTAAACTGAAAAAGATTGCTTGGTTTTCACCTTTAAAACATGTTTCTGTAATTTTATATTTTCTCTGTATTTTATATATTGATTATTTAAGATATATATCTAAATGCTGGCCTAGCTTTTGGAGTGTTTAAGTTTACAGTATAAGGAAAGTATAAAGTAAAATATGAAATATCTCTTATTTGCTTGTTAAGGTGGGTGACATGGGAACGAAATTATTGTCAGTAGATGTAGTTATTGTGCAGCAGAGATATTTAACTATTAAATAAAGTGATCTAAATAATTATAGGTAACAACAATAAATTTCTTCTGGATTCCTTTTGGTGTCAGTGTGAAGGTTTTTCAGTCTAAAACATGTGTACAATATTGCGTACAAAAAGTTTGCTGTTGAGTTCAGGAAACGATTTGTCACCATCAGACAACACCTTATATCTTCTTTTTATTGTTTTTGTCCCTCAGACATCACTTTTAAACGCTTTAAAACAGGTTAAACTTTTGTATGGGATAGGCTTTACGGAGCTTTATAATGAGTTTCAGCTCATAGTTTAGATGTCCAGCCCACAACTTTAATGTTTTGGTTCACACTCATCAATTTCATAGTAGTAGCAGGCAGCTGATTTCAGTGAAATACCTGTATAAACCGTATAAACTCATTGTGCACACTACAATCTATGGAGGGATTATTTGGTCAGAACTAAAACTAAAAGTCTAAAACTAAAAGTCTTAAATGAAAACTAAAAGTCTAAATCTAAAACTAAAAGTCTAAGTCGAAAACTAAAAGTCTGAGTCAAAAATTAATTTTGTATTTAGGATTGGGCGTTTGGTATTTAGGGTTGGGCATTTAGTCATTTAGTCATTTATGATTTAGGATTGGGCATTTAGGGATTTAGGATTGGGCATTTAATCATTTAGCCATTTAGGGATT
>JAPMOB010221426.1:0-36414 GCA_029875015.1 Lepomis gibbosus | reverse complement strand
GTGAAGGTTGCTGAGTCAGTTACTGAGGCCAAATTGGTTGAGGTTAAGGCTGCACCTGCTGAGGCTGCCAAGCTTGTCAAACCAGCAGTTGAGCATTCACCTGTGCCCTTAAAACCTGCCCCAGTTGAGCCTGCTGTTCTTGCCCCAGCTCCCCGTAAACTCACATTTGCTGAGGCAGTTGCAGCACCTGCCCCAGTAAAGCCTGCTGTTGAGGTAATTGGTACAACTCCTTCTGAACCATTCTCACCCAAACCCGCCCCCACACCTGCTAAAACCCCAGCCAAAGTGGAGCCTGTGATCAAGAACGACAAGGGTATTTTCTTCTTTCTCTTTGTGCTTTGTTTTTCCAAATGTCACTGCATTCTGGAAACTACATGGTTGCTTAAATACATTGTTCTCTTAAAAAGCCACGGTTGTGAAATATACATTAGCCTTGCTTTAAATTTTAAACTGTCCTTGTTCAAAGAGGCTACCTAGTTATGGATGCTCCTGCGAGTTCTGCTGTTGACTGTCAGCCATGTTGTGCTGTTTCAATTGTGCGATCATGTGATGTCTAATGGGTTTTTTTATTTAGTGTGTCTAGTGACATCTGGTAAATGTGGTATTTGATAGGAGGGTATTATTTTCAGCATACTTGGAATATGCAGTAGATTAGATTTGATGTTAAATAGCTCTAATCAGTGATCTTTCGCAACACCAAGTTGATGGTTATTACAGTTCTTAACCTACACGTTTACATGAAACTTCACACATTAGGTGGGTGTTTCATCTGAGGTAACAATGAACATACTGTATTTTGAATAACCTGCCCATTTTCATTCCCCAGGTTTTATGCAGAATATTTTCATATTAACTTGCAAGGTAACATAAATGCAATAGGTGGCATGTAGTAACAGAACTTTCCTGTTGGTGGTTTTTATAGGATCCGGCACGGAATCTGATAGCGATGACTCAGTCCCTGAGCTGGAGGAACAGGACTCTGCACAGTCACAGACACAGCAGGCTCAGGTGAGGTTCAGTCTGGGCTTAAATATTGTCCACTGTTGACGTGAACCTAAACGATCATTATAACATCTGCTGCTTACGTGAAACATTTTTAGCGGTTGGTTGTCCTTCACTCTTCTATGATGATTAACACAGTGACTTTCGTTCTTCTGAGTCCACTGAAGCCAGCCTTTCTGTCCTGAGAAGAGAAAGTATTTACAGTGACTAGCATTACAATTTTATATCGGTTTATAGTCAAACTCTCCCAATCCTTGGTGTACATTCTCTTGTTGACATAAAATATGGATGACTATTCTGTCTCTAATAGCTTGCAGCTGCTGCTGAAATAGACGAAGAACCTGTCAGCAAAGCCAAACAGAGTCGCAGTGAAAAGAAGGCACGAAAGGTAATGATCAGAAAGTGTTTCATTAATGTATTTGTCACTTTTCTGCTTTCTTTGTAATGGTCAAAAACACATTGTAAAATGACTTGTTTCTCGCAGGCGATGTCAAAGCTGGGTCTCAGGCAGGTAACTGGGGTCACCAGGGTCACCATTCGCAAGTCAAAGAACATCCTGTTTGTCATTACCAAACCAGACGTCTACAAGAGCCCCGCATCAGACACATACATCGTCTTCGGTGAAGCTAAGGTATGTAGCCAGCCAACTTTACTAGCCATCTTAATTTGTCCGTATCTCGTTTGAGCTTATGATAAAGCTGCAGAATTTTCCCCTCTAAAGACTCAGCTAATGATAGCATGGGGGTTGTCAGAATGTTTCAGCTGAAAATTTCCGCCCAAATGATTTATTGATTGCTTCTTTTACTCTTGATGTTCCAGATCGAAGATCTTTCCCAGCAAGCTCAGCTGGCGGCCGCAGAAAAATTCAAGGTACAGGGAGAAGCTGTATCAAACATCCAGGAAAACACACAGACGCCAACAGTACAGGAGGAGAGCGAAGAAGAAGAGGTAAGAAGCAGTTTTATTCCAGTGTGAAGGACACTTAAGAATATGCACACATTGTTTAATCATATGAGATATAACTAATCCCCCTGTTGTTTTTATAGGTTGATGAGACCGGAGTTGAGGTCAAGGACATCGAACTCGTCATGTCACAAGCCAACGTGTCGCGGGCGAAGGCTGTACGCGCCCTGAAAAACAACAACAACGACATTGTCAATGCCATTATGGTAAGATTTCAAAGACCTTTTTTAAGCAGTATTTTTGATTCAGCAGGCCATTTTAAATGGTTTGCGCAGAACTCTGTAGATAAATGTGTACGGAGAGCTCTTCAGTGATGATTAACACAGTGACTTTCGTTCTTCTGAGTATACTGAAGCCAACATTTCTGTCCTGAGAAGAGAGGAATTCTTTAAATTGTGGGATAAACTTGTCAACACATTTGCTAACAAAGCTTTATTTTGTCCTTGGCAGGAGTTGACAATGTAATGGGACCCTGGAAACGAAGGGTTGAAGAAAGGTTGCTGATTTAATCTAAGCTCGTTTATACAATTTATACTCAAGATGGAAATAAAGTTGTGGCTTGATAAAATGAAGTTGATGTTTTTGCACTTTATTGGGGAATTGGGGGCTTTTTGTTGTGTTGTTGCAGGATTGTTAGTCAAGGCAGAGATGTGGGGCAGGTATCCCTAAACTGAATTTTTTTCAGCCTTAGGACTGAATTTTTTGTAATTCCATTATTTTTTTGCGTGAAATATTATGTTTTACCTATTTGGACTTTGTTGGAACTGCTTCAAGTCAGTGATCTGAGTGATCTGAGATGTGACAAAAAGGCCCCAACTAGACTTAAGAGAGAGCGAGCCAAAAAAAGTTGGGAATGAGAACCACTGTTTTATTTCTGAATGTGCTGTATTTTGTAATAGCTAAGGTAAATCCTAATCTGAAAAGTTGGCAAGGTAACTTCTTTTGTAGAGCAAAATTCATGTACAGCACAGTTAAGTGTGTGTTACAGGGTATAAAAACAAAGTGTGCATGTATGGCAAAGGTTTAGTTTTAAAAAGTGCAGATATAAGTAGAAAGTATTATAGTATAGTAAGATGGAAGTATTTGTTAAATACAAGTACCTCAATTTACACTTAACAGTTCTACATGACGTTTTTCTATAAGTAGATCCCCGGAACTCCATAGGTCCCCTTTTTAAGTAGTATTTGAGTAAATGCATGTTTTTACTTCCCACCACGGTGAAGTAGTTCAAAAGTTGATGCTTTTTAAAGATGACCTGTTGCACTCACTCCCAATTTATCAGGACTCAAATGTGCCAAGGCTTAGAATTAAGGGACATGGACTTCGATTATCATGTTTAACTGCATCACAAGTTACCTCGTGTATGTGATTCTTATAATTACCTGAAAATGGAGTGTAGTGGCTTCCATCAAACTCCCACCACAGCACCATTTAACTACCCAATCAGAATAACTGAAAACACCTACAGGGGTGCTAGGACTTGCCCTCTCTGGATAAGGTCCAGGTATGCAAGATTCATCTGTAGGGTTTTCACAGTCTGTCCTTGTTTGCAGCTGGACACATGCTGCAAACAAGCATGCAACAAATAACTTAAATAAGAAAAATATTGTGGTTTTAAACAGATGAAATGGAGAGTCTAAACAGGAACATTTTAATAAGAAATAGGTAAATAAAAAAAAGTTACGCTCAGATTGAGCAGTGTGAGGGCAAGATTCAAAGTCCTCCGTCCACTCCAAAATGTGTTTTGCTTAAGGTTACTTGATTTGGATGTTTGACCTTCCCTGTGCAGTGACGAATGTTTGACACTAGAAGACTAAGGCTTCACATTAAACTGCTGAAAGGGGAAAATCTCACAACTAGTATGGAAGCCAATCCAGTGCACATACACTGAGAATGGACTCTTCAATGAAGTAAGAGAAATCTTTTGTGTGAAGGAGAAGGAATAGATGTAAATTTAAGGATTTTTAAGTAGGTTATTGAACTTTTTTGTGGAATATTGCTGATATTTATATTTTAATTTATTTGGTTTGTGGACTGTTAGTTGGACAAAACAAACACATTTGAATATATCAGTTTGGTCTATGGGGAATTGTGAGGAAGCGTTTTCATTATTTACACAAAATGATTAATCGAGAAAAAAATAATTACTGTAGCGATTATAATGAAATAAGGTTAGTTTATTTTCATGATTATTGATAAGTGGCATGCACGTATTACGTCATGATTATTTTTCTCTATTTTCTTTTTTGTAATTATTTGAAATATGTTTTGTTTCTAACGTTACCTCCCTTTTAATGCACTTTGTCAAGTACAAAAAATATTATGGAACAGTCTTTTTATTAATAGTAATGTATTATTGTAATTATTTTATTAGAGATTACGTGCCAATTTGCGTGTAAATGTGTGTATTTTTTCCCCAACCCTACCCAATCTGAAATCCCACCAGTTTCATCTGTAAATCGGATGAGGTTACTTGAAGTGATCATACTGGGTGGTAGAGGAGACCAAAGCAAATCACGTTAAAGTTTGTCCACAGCAGATTAGCCTGCACGCCGCCTGCTCCACCCGAAGCTAAAAGCTCTAGAAACGTCTAGTACGCTCGCTCCAACTGCGTCACTACTGTGTCATTCTCATCCAGGGATACGCAAGAGTATCTGGAGTGTAGTCCACAGGCTAGAGGCGGTTGCAGCAGTTGTGTGCGGACAGCATTCGTTTTTTGCAGGCTTTACCATCCTTTTCACCGGGCTGTTTTATCTGCGAAAAAGAAGCTCACTTCACGCCAAGACATGTAAGTTGTGGAAAGGGTACAACGGAGGGAAAGTTCGATAGACCAACCTGCTTAGCTAGCTTGCTAGCTAACGTTAGCCGTGTGACAACATGCTTTCTCAAAGGCGGGAGGTTGGCCTTGCCTCAGTGAATTGAGAGCTAACGCCAACTTGCTGCCTAGCTGGAATCTTACAGACAGGCTAGAAGAACACATTGTATCATCGCAGTTATTACAGCAGACCCGGTGTCTCCGCATTAGCTGAAAACACGCTGCCTTTGCCCATGGGATGGGTCAGACGCACCGCATGGCTTAACTAACGTAGCGGCTAACGTAGCGTTGTTAGCTTGACTAACGTTAGCAGGGTGTTCATGGAACGCCTGCGTCCGCAAAGCTATCATTGAATTAGCATCAGGTCTGAGCCAGAAGTAATGATTTCATCATTATAAAGAAAACACGAGGCCTGTACGTTAAATGCAAAGCCGGACCAAGCAACAGGCAATGGCTTGATTGCAAAGTATAAAACGTTTAGCTAGTCAACATATGTATTTAACGCTAGCTTCCATAACGTTACACACTGCCTTGGTTGGTTCACGATGATTTGTAAGAGGATTTTGATAATAAGGCCATCAGTTCAATGCAATGTGAGTAGCGTCAGTAAACATGCAGATGAAGAAATCGCCACCACTCTTGTAACGTTAGCTTACATTAAAAATCTTATCAATTAACAGAGACCAATGAGTCGTTATTGATTAGTTGTAACTACTGAAATCTGTCTGCACTGGAAGTCAAGTTTGTATTAATGGGAAAAAAATCTCATAATTTAACATAGAACATGAATTCTTCTCATCTCTTCTAAGTTAAGCCTGTAAAGTTAGACTGATCTCTGAATTTACCATACTAGTGGTTAACACTAATTGAATTTAACATCACTAATTATTTGATGGAGCACTAGTAATAAAAAATGTGATGATGGAGCATTTGATTTAAAAAAATGTGAATTGAGCATGATTATAACTTTTGCAGTATTTTGCAGTACTATTACAGCAATATTCAGCATTTATAAGGAAAGTTGAGCTGAACCCGTCCAAAACATCGTGTTAATTTAACTTTTCTTGTTTGAGTATGTTTCACTTTTGAGGCTTCGTGTTACTGGAGCACACTGTGTAACTGGATACTGCGTGGCAACCTGATACACAGGCTTTTTGATGACAGGCTGTTGTGCCTGAAGACATCTGTCACCAGCACTGGTGACCTGTATTATGTATCTAGTATGCAAGTTGTGGGTTTGATGAGCTGTGCGGTTATACAACAGATAGGAAAGGCTGGGAATTATATTTGTTTTAATTGGATCTTAACATTTTGTTTAAAGCTACCAATAGTTGTACTTTGATGGTGAATTACAACTGGCTACTCATTTGTCTAGGAATTTACACCTTATGTTCTGTAACGGATTGTTTACATGTGTTGATGTTTTGTCCTCTATTTCTTCGCAGGCATCCAGCAACTGCCAAGTGGTACGACAGGAGGGACTCAGTATTTATAGAGTTCTGTGTAGCAGACAGCAAAGATGTTAAAATCAATTTTGACAAAACAAAGTGTGGTTTCAGGTATGTCAGCCTCTTGCTGATTTTTAGTACAGAAAGACCCCAAGTTGTATTTAATCATCAATTTCTTGTTAAATATATTGCTGTTGGTTCCACTCTTGTGTATTTTTGGTGAGTAACTTGTTTGTCCTTTTTTCCCACACAGTTGTGTTGGAGGAACTGACAATGTCAAACATGAGAATGAAATAGACCTTTTTGAAGCCATTGATGAAAATGTAAGTTATGTTGCTTTAGAACATTTAGACCACATTTCATCGTACAAAATGCAGACTTAAATTGACTACATATTTCTTTATTTTCTTTCCGTCTCAATGCAGGAATCCAAACATAAACGTACAGATCGCTCAGTGTTGTTGTATTTACGAAAAGCGCAGCCAGGGAAGCCGTGGCCGAGGCTAACAAAAGAAAAGGCTAAGGTCAGTTAAACACAAACAGTCAAATGTAAAGGATGGTGCGTATCGCACCTTTGACATACTAACAGTTAACGGTTTGATACAGTTAATTGATGCATGTTAGAATTTCATAAAAGAGATTGTTTAAATGCTTCACATCACTATATTGAGAAACCTTGATTTTGTGTTTTCACAGCTGAGTTGGCTCAGTGTTGATTTCAACAACTGGAAAGACTGGGAGGAGGACTCCGATGAGGAGATGGGCAACTTCGATCAATTCTCAGATGTAAGCACTGTGCATTTATAAGAATTGGTGAAGTAATTCATACTTGCCTTCAGCAGCATTTTTTATTATCACTCATTTAATAAACTCTATTGATAAAGAGTCCCAATTATACATATAAAACAACTGAATATTGCACACACAATTGACCCAACCTGTATATGTTTGCCAGTTATTATATTTTTGAAATACTGTAGAAAAATTCAGCTATACAGTTCTATAAAAAGAAAAACTGACCATCATAGCCAGCTTCTCAAAGGCACCAACCTGCCTCATCATTCCACCTGTAATTGAATCATTCTGTCTGCAATCTGGACATATTGGATTGGCATATAAACAAAATTAAACTGAGACAAATTAAAAAGATTTGCCACCACGGTCCTGCTTTTGAGTGCTCAGATTTGTCGTTTTCTCTTCATAATAACGAGTATTTTGGTTTAATATTATAGATGATGAACAACATGGGAGGTGAGGACGACCTACCTGATCTAGATGGTGCAGATGATGTAAGAATCCTTTTTTTGTTTTTTTCACTTTATTTCTAATCTTTAAGTTTAAATTCATAATTGACAGCTGATCATAAAGCAGGTGTTAATCAGTGTCAAAAGGGATTAAGGCTGTCGTCTAATTGTAGTGAACTCTTGTTGAACCAGTAAAGCAGATGATGTCATGTCAAAATTTTTCAAACTTATCTCCCTTTTTTGTCTTTGTAGGATGAGTCTGCAGATAGTGATGATGAGAGTAAGTAGTTATGACCCTTCACTGTATTATGATGGCCACAATTTTTGATCACAAGCTTGTTCTGATGTGGGGTTTAATGTTTTTAAATTTCTGTCTACCTTCACTTTCAGAAATGCCAGATTTGGAATAGAAGACTGTAAGACTCTGGAAAGAAAAATGGAAGAACAGAGGGCAAGAGGAATCATAACAAATGTATATCTTGAAATTGAAGGCAGTGACAAACAACTGTACATATGAGTCAGTAGCCATATTTAAATCCATAGCCTCAGCTCCAAACTCTTGACCGATCAGTCCATGAAGGTTGATATGCATGGTATTGTACAGAGCAGCTATCTCCACTTCCATTTGCTGTACTGCACCTTTTGGGTATCTTGTTTTACTGTTAAATATTACAAGTAAGCACACATTTGTTGGAAAAGCTGTATCATTGTCCTCAACTGAGCAATACATGTTATGAAATTTACAGTTTGTTTTCAGAGGAATTGTGGTTTAAAATGATTAGGCCCCGCCCATTCCCAATGTTGTGGTTTTAAGTTAGTCGACCAGTGTAGTTGATCTCATGATTTAAGAAGACAAAGACTTATGTGCATTTACTGATTGGGTTCCTCCAAAGCCTTCCATGTGCCGTGAATTAGATATCCAGGAAGCCAGTCTTCTGTTTCTGTAGCTTAACCTTCCAGCTTACACGTTTCCCCTTCACTTTTTGTTTAATGTTTGTAAGATTGGAATATTCTGAAAGCATTGCAGAAGTATTTGCATCTTCACAGTTCATCACCTACCTTAATAATCAGAATGAATTAGTATCTTTTCATCGCCTACCATAGTAATATGAGTGAATTCAACATATTTAGTATCTTAACAGCTCTTCTCTCCATACCCACCTAACATGCACACTTGTGTTAGACTGCAGAAGCAAGGTGAAATGTTGTACAACAGATAATGGGGCTTGAAGCTTGTTTGGGCCTCAGCATTATGTGGTTTATTGCTATCCTCCGGGTTCTTTCCGTTTGTTCATCTAGAATGATCCTCCCTTGTTGGTGAGGGAGTGTTGGAACGTTAGGCGCCGTGTAATGACCAAATTATATTTGCACTGTCAATAAAATGTAAGGGGAGACAAATGTTGAATTACAGTGGAAATTCTTTTTTTATTGTCTACATCTTTCTAATAAACTGTTCAAGAATCATTTAAATGCCTTTTTCTTAATTTTTTTTTTCTTTCAAAGAGAGGGTGGATGGTGGGTTGAACACCCAAATATCACTGGGAAAGCGGTTCACAGACTTGGGGAGTTATCTTGTAGTTTTTGAGAAAATTCACAAGCAAAAGATTAGTCACCTTATTAGAACTTGTCACTGAATTGGAAAAGAATTGTTTGGTGTGGTGTTCATAGTGTCATTGTTTTTAAGATGTACTTAAATTGCAGTATTTCACGATTTCACTCCTGCTGTATTCGGCGCTAGGACCCAGACGCCTGCAGGCTCTTCGGCCCAGAAAATTAGCATATTTCCACTTCAAGCCTGATTTCCTCGCTGTCATTTCCGATAAGATGACTTTAATATGTAACATTAGTTTCCTGTTTTCACCCTGAAACATTAAAATAAAAGCGTGGATTTAACATTTGTAAATTTCTACGTGTTAAAGGATCACTCCGATAGCTTTTATTTAAAATCTGCTTCCTTAACGGTAATATCAAAATAATAAAAAAAACCCTCACGCCTTGGACTAAATGTTAACTTAAAAGATGTAGACCAAGTTAACTAGTTT
Organism: Lepomis gibbosus; assembly: GCA_029875015.1. Classification (NCBI taxonomy): domain Eukaryota; kingdom Metazoa; phylum Chordata; class Actinopteri; order Centrarchiformes; family Centrarchidae; genus Lepomis; species Lepomis gibbosus. The sequence goes on along the minus strand of JAPMOB010221426.1, from coordinate 26,900 downwards.
TGTTAGAATTTGGAACTGGAACTGGTGGAAAGTATAAGTAATATTTACACTACAAGAAGCATACTTGTCTACTGTTCTGAGGTATTCAATGATCAATCAATCAAAACTTTATTACAGACTGATTTACAGACAGGGTCTGTAAATCTTACCCACAAAAATGCCACATACATACACACATTCGTACGTAAGCATAAAAAAATCATGGTTAGAAGAAATAATAAAAATGATTTGAAAAAGGCAATCAGTGTTCTACCAGGAGACAGTTAGTTACTCTACTAGATTTATTTGATAGTAGTTGCATATTTAGATTTTTAAAAAAAAATCAGTATCATAAGTATAATGCGCAGTGATAAAAACTGCCTTTTTGAGTATTGAGCATAGACTACATAAAAATAATAGTAATTAGTCCTTTACTTTGGATATAACATTTTGCTGAGGGTACTTTTATTACTAATATCAGATAGTGATGCGGGGTCATTATTATTATTATTTATTTTTAAAAAATCAACAATAATAATGGCACATGATTCTAGCTACTGTTATTATTATTGTGAAGTTTCATGAATAAATGTTACCGGATGTGTGTCTGTGGTTATCGTTGGGACGTTTACACTGCTACTGTTCGCTCTGTTCTGTGATCATGGCCGCACTGGACCGCACCAGCCATGTTTGCTAATTTAAAACCCAAAGGTTAGGGGAATAGTTGTTTATTGTTTGCCGGTGTGCCATCCTCACCCGTATATCCGTTTAGACGAAGGTTTAGAGGCGTCTGCGCCTTCGAAATCCAAAGGACTGAAAGGTTGGATAGCTTTAACTGAAATATCAGCGAAACTTTTGATGGTGGCAGTGTGGGAGGAAGATGCTCTGCGAAAAAGATGTCTGTGTGCGTGCAGCGTAAACAATGTAACTTCATCTGGCTGCTAGCTAACGTTAGCCCGTGAACAAAAGAGAGCACGCCTCCATATGTTAACTAGCTAGTCTTGGTGACTTAACGTTTGTCATTATCAACAAGACCGGCTGGTATTTATTTTCATCCGCTGCGCTCTGTAGTGCTGATGGGCACCATGGATCCACACCAGCGTGGTTGCGGTACCTGCTACCTGGCTATCAGCTAACATCGCAGCTTAAGAACCGTACTGGGTATACGTTAAGGATGCTATATCAGTTAGCTAGCGTGTGCAAGCTAGGTTCTATTGTGATGATTAAGCTAAATAACCTTGGAGCTGGAGCGAGGAATATTTTCGGCCGATGTTTTACACTAAAGTAAACTTTATGTCCAACATCTTGAATTCAATTCATATCTTAACGTTCAGTATACGTTGTTAGCTCAGTTGACTAGCGGCGCTTTAAACTGAATTGTTCCGTTTGAGAACGCAGCTAGCGCGACTTAGCTAACGCTTTTGCAACGGCCTTGCTGAATTAGGAAATCAAGTATTCATAGAGGGGCTACTTTGTATTACGAGTGTATGGGGCTGCTAACCAGCGAGTGGCGTGGTAACAGCCATTCAGGCCTTTAGGGGTGACTGTAAAATATTCTCGCTAATCCGTCCATTGTTAGTTGGCCGAGGCCGCCGGGTCTTGAGGACAGTTTGTGTGGCTAAATGTCTGTCTGTCTGGGCCGTAGCGTTACATTTATCATGGTATGGTAGAGGAGGATGTGCTCATGCTAGCGGCGCCTCATCAGCGGTAATGATGAGCTTCTATCGTCATATCCCGATTGTCCATTACGGCTCGCTAGGGCCTGGCATCTGCTGTTTGTTGGCTGCGACATTTTGACGGTTGTTGTTGGAGCGAAATGGTGCTGTCACAAGCTGCAGTTGCCAAAATCATTTGAGATAGCCGTTTCGCGGAGGAAATTGTACACATTGCATAGCGTCTTTTAACTGTATGATATAAATAAATGAAAAATAATTAAATAATACTTGTTTTCTATCATGCACATGCATCTTCGCCCCGTTAGGCTATTGCGTGACATCTATACGTTTTACTGGAGGGGAATACTGAGTGTAAATATGTTTAGTAATTTTATCTGTTTTTCTCTTCAGATGGAGTCAAATAATCATTTCAACTATGGCACCCACTCCTCAGCAAACTCAGGACTGAAACTCTCCTCAGGGGATTCTCTTTATACTAACGGGTCCTCCATGAGTTTTCCTCAGCAGGGGAAGAGTGAGTATTTTCAGCCCAAAGCACCACACTAGTATACAAATAAAAGTAGAGCCAGACCTCACTTTTCCTCTCTCTACCAGACATCTTAATTTGATAGTTCTATCTCTGTGTTAAAGTCAACAAGCAAAATGCTTAACTAATGCAAACTGTAACATTTTATTACTCTACAAACCTTCTTGTGTCTAACAGATATGAATGGCGAAATGAATGTGAATGGCATCACTACTGTACTCGGGTCCGGTGTGCCTGGTTCCCACCCACCAACAGCTCCTTACCCACACATGAGCAACCACCACCAGAGCAACATGGGCTATGACTACTTGTGGGGAGGACACCCTCAGTATAGTCCAGCCATGGGCACCTCTCCTGGGCATGGGATGCACCAGAAGCAGCCTACACCTGGAATGGTGCAGCCTCAGTCACAGCACCACTTCCAGGGTCATGGACAGTACCAACTGAATGGGGGTATTGAAAGCTCCCACCAGCCCCCTGTGGCAGGCCCACCGAACATGCCTCTAACTGGGAGTCAGTACTGGAACAGGAGTAACCCTGGCCCACAGCAGATAAGTTATAATTCCCACAATATGTATGGGACCTACCAGAGTCAGGCACATCCTGGAATTACACCATCACAGCATCACCAGCAGCAGTCCTTACAACCGCCCCAGCATCAACCGTCACAGCAGCACCTCCACTCCCACCGTAACCCACATCACCACCACCAGCAGCACCAGCAACCACCACAGCATTATGGCATGATGCCTAATGGGATGCCCTACTACCAGCATCAACCCCAGCATCCGTCCCTGCCATCTCCGCAGCAGCCACCACAGCAGTCTCAGCCCCAAGTCCAGGCTCAGATGATGCCCCCAGCTGCCCAGAGTTTTACTCCTCCACGTGGCAGCCCGCAGCATCACAGTTTAGGCAGAGGGAGCACTGGCAGCCCTCTCCCTGTACCGATGCCCTCAACACCAGTGATGTCACCGTCAACAGTGCAGGATAGTGGATCACCTAAGGGCCACAACAGGGAACGGAGCCCCCATGCTAGCAATGTGGGACTATCTACTGTCATGCAAGGTGACTACTTTATACTTAAACCTTTTGTGTTTCTCCAGTTTCCATTAAAAAAGTAATTCTTATTACATTTGTGCATGGAATTGATTAGTTCTACATTTTGAAAGTACTTTATTTTTGGTGCTTTTATTTCACCCTCAATTACAGTTCTCTTCTACTTTACATTTCTTCCTTTTTAATGCCACTACAACCAGTGGAGTGATACTCGTATAGCCCTGGTCTTCTTCCTCTTTGGCTATACTTGGCTTTGCCACTCCCAACTGCTGATCATATTAAAACACAGCACTCTCTGGCTGTATTACAGTTTTCCATGGCATCTGTATCTCTAAGGCATTTGAATGGGTCACCCTCAGGTCTGGGAAATTGTGATGGAGATTTTTCAGTGTGTTTATAAACAAAACCATTCATTTAAAAAAATAGGCAAATGTATCGATAATGAAAGAAATGTTTAGTTCCTGCCCTGCTAGTTACTTCTTGCACATGAATGTCTGATAACCGGTTTATCTCATTGCAAAAGTTCAGTGATGATTCAACCAGCAGATGCCACTGTTTGACCATGTATAACTGTATAAACTGTCACTGAGGTGGTTTGTTGGTAATGGTTTATGCCTACTGAATGTCTCTGATCTATCGATTTTATAGAAAGATATTACTGTTATCAAAGTGACCATCAGGAGCTTCAATGTATTATCCCCTGAAATCTTTTTCTGCCTTTTTCTATTAACTTTTGTTGTTGATTGTCTTCTCTTTCAGGACATACAAGTGAAGGTGTCAAGGAAGGAGACACAAGCTATAATGGTATGGAAAGGGCACCTGCTGCCCACAGGCTACCCAAAAGTGACAGTTACCACCACAAACCTGTGGGTCCTACAAGTGATTATCGTCAGCATTGTGAACAGCCAGCAGCTCAGCGTCCAGAAATGGCTTCCCCTGTCAGAGAGCCAGCCATGAATACACCTCCCCAGTCTGTGTCATCTCAGCTCTCTGCATCTACGTCGCCTACAGCATTGTCAACGTCTCTTACTAAGGCCTCAACACCTCCTTGGATCCCTGCAGCTACTGCTTCCTCTGAGTCTCCCACATCTGCCCCTGGGCCCCCTATTGTTTCATCCCCTGGTGTAGAATCCACTCCACCACAAATCTCAACACCTCCCAATGTGTCCTCTGCTTTATGTCCAGCGGCTCCTCCCAGACCTTCCTCACCTCATCTAATGATGCAAGGCCTCAGGCCTCCCACTTCTGCTGTGACTGAAGTATCCCCTGCTGAATCCAAGCATCTGTCAGTGAGGTCTTCTTCCGCCTCCCTGCCTGCATCACCTCCAGTGATGTCTACACCTCTTGCTTCAACTGATAGTGTGTCTAGACCTGTAGGATTTTCTTCAGTCTCTTCTCTATCGGAGACTGTGGCTCATCAAACCAAGTCTTCATTGCCTCCTACAGCTTCTGGACCTAGTTCCCCTCCTGCCAATGTGTCCAAGTCTTCTTACTCAGTGTCTGCGCCCATCTCGTCTCTTCAACAAATGGTCCAAGGGTCCACATCTCCTCTGACATCTTGCTTTCCTGATACATCTGGAGTTCGGAATGACAAGCCTGGACCCCCCAAATTAATATCTTCCACTTCATCTGTGGGTACAAAATCCTTATTTGCTGGTGTGCCTCCACCTCTATTGTCGAAAACTTGCAGTAAGACTAGTGACCCAGTGCCCACACCTCAGCATCAGACATATACTCCTCCAGCAGCTGACTCTGACATACCTTCCCTAACACCCCATGAAAGTCCTACAGTCCGAGCTCTGTCTACCCTACCTCTTCTAACCACTCAAGCCTCCAGGACTGCACCTGTGTCTGCCCCTCCTGCCTTGGTGTCCGTGCCTCCTGCAGTGGGTATGTCTTCTGGAGTAGTCTGTAGTTCTGATTCTGAGCAATCTCCTCCTAACACCACTCCTCCTCATGCACTAAAGCAGTCGTCGCCCAAGCCAGAGCACTATGGTCATAGTGGGGATAGGAAAGCGTTTGCTACTAAAAGAAACGGAAAACCAGAGGAACACCCGTCTCAGCTTGAGTCGGTGATGAAAAGGACATCACAGAAGGTAGAAGCTAATGAGACTAATAAATCTGAAATTTGCTCACCCAAATCCCTCACTGATCTTCCTGGGAAACCTTCGCAGACCACAGTCGCTCCTGATCAAAAGCCCAAGAATAAACAGACAGATTCTGAAAGGCACCACATGCAAAGCAGTGTCATCTGTGAGGCGGAGGACTCTGCAGTGGAGCATAGTCCACTCAGAAAGTCCTCACATCTGCACAGCCTAAGGGTAGAACATCTGACCGATGAAGAAAGTTTTGATGATACTTCACATACAGCTTCTCTATTTGATGGCAATTCAACATTTGACACCCCCTCTAGAATTGATGTCAGCTCTATCTTGGGAAAGACCTCTCTTTTAGATGGCAATAGCTCATGCGGAGATGACTCCTCTCACTTTGACAACAGTTATCACCTGAGAGAGGACACTTCTCGGTTTGACAGCACTTCCCAAGCAGAGGAAGAACCATCTGCTGCGTTTGACACCGCGTTTGATAGCAGCTCCTCTGTGGAAGACTCCAGAGATGACACGTTGGACTCCACCAGGGAAGGGGAAACGTCTGAGACAGAAGAGACCAAGGACAGCTTCCAAATCACAGGAGAATCATCTCTGAACAACACCTCTCAGATGGAAGAGCCAACTGTCAACTCAAGTGACGTGTCCAACTCCCGCTCCTTTGCGCCGTCTCAGCCAGCTTCTCAAGGTACATTCTTAAAGTTCATGATCATGGAAACTAGGATAACATGGGTTGTCAAGCAGTGGGTATTTGTATAGATATGTAGAATTCCATTACAAAAAGTGATTTTCTTTGGACATTGCTTTCATCCTATATTCCTGGATTCTTCTAATGCTATGTAATGTTTCATCTCAGGACCTGAAGCAGAGTGGGAGCCCAAAGGACAGGATACACCTGACTCGGCTGGACGCATCAGCATTAAGGCCACTGTTAATGAGACAGTGACTCCCCCGAGTTTCAAGATGAGAGATGAGAACTTCATCGCCTTCAGTACACCAGCAGAGGGCCCCGCTGTACACCCACTCCAACCAGTAACTGATCTGATTGTGTCAGCTACTGGAGAACAGAAAACCCCAGGGAAACCACGCAAACCTCGAGCTCCAAAGGCAATATGGATTAAAACCCCAGGTATTTTTAACATTCAGGGTTCATCTAAGTGTTACATTAAAAAATTATTTGATTTTTTTGAAAACATTTTTTTGTCTTTTTCCCCTTTTAATTTTAAGCTCCTGAGGAGGCTCAGCGGAAGCCTCGTGTTCGAACCCCTAAAGTGGATAAGACGAAGACTGATGAAGAGGGAGGCATTACAGGGGAGGTGGCCAAGGGCAGAAAGAGGAAGGCGTCCGTCAAGGTGGATGTTAAAGAAGCATCAGCTGTATGTGGAGAGGCTGGACACACAGGAGAGGTTGATCCAATCACAGCGACAATTGAAGCTGTTCTAGCCAATGCTTCATCTATTAACACAACAGTTGAGAAACCCAAGAAGGTGAAAAGGGCCAAGAAACAGGACCAAGATGGAAACTTGGCAAAGACGCCTAAACAAGATGCCGAAAAAACAGCTGATGATGAAAATGACGACGACAGCTCCACTGCAGGTAATGACGAAGAGTTTTGTGAGGGCGTTACGCATCATGTCATGGCGTTTTGTTGCTATATGATGATGATATGATCAGTTTAACAGTCTAATGCCAAGCGTGGGTGTGCATTTTCTTGAACAGGTGAATCTAACAGACGGAGGGTTGCAACTGAGGAGCAGGTTCAGTTCCCGCTGCGGCATGGGTAAAGTTCCCTTTTGGACTTTTTGTTCATTGTATGATCATTTCATCATTTGCTTACATGAACACGTCCTATATTATTACATGTATTTTTTGAAAACCATAATATTAATAAATGCAATACAATTAATAATAAAAACATACTGAACAAGCACGATTTCTGAGTGATTTGGATAACTGGCCTAACTAAACTACAGTTTTACTTACTGTGTGTGTGTGTGTGTGTGTGTAAACTAACTAACTATATGTAGATAGTTTAGTTGTATATATCCTGTATGACAGGAATATTATAATGAACTCTCTTTGTTGTAGATGGAAGAGGGAAATTCGTGTAAAGAAAATGGAGAACCGCATGAAGGGCGAAACCTGGTATTACACACCTTGTGGAAGGAGGATGAAGCAGTTCCCGGAAATAATCAAGGTACATTTTCCTGGCTAAGACAAAACCGTAGAAGTCTTTTAAAGTTATAATCAAGGTAAATACAACAGATGACATACAGATGTCAAGACACTGACCATTATTTTCTTTCTTCTGTCTGCCTGTTTTCCTAACTGCTTAAACCCAGTACTTGAAGAGACACACGGACAGTGTGGTCACTAGAGAACACTTCAGCTTCAGCCCACGCATGCCTGTTGGTGATTTTTATGAAGAAAGAGAAAGTTCTGAGGTCTGTATATTTGCAGAGAACTGCTCAGTTTATTCTTTTCCATTTAAAAAAGAAAGTAAAATCCTTCACAGTCAAGGATTTGGATCAAAACTACTGCGCAGCCCAACCCATGGTGTTACAAACACGTCAGAAACAATTTGAGGACTCATCATTCTCTACAATATGTTACAGGGTATGAAGTGGGTCCTCTTGGCTAACGAGGAGGTTCCCTCCATGATCATGGCCATTACTGGCCGGCGAGGTCGACCTCCAAATCCTGATAAAGAGAAACCTCGCAGGGTTTGTGGCTTGAAGGGAGGGCAGGCCCGCCGCCCCGGTCGACCTCCCAAACCCAAGATGATCGACCTCCTTAGCAAAGTTGACGCTAAGCTTTTGAAGCGACTTGAGGCCAAGGGTAAGTGGATGTAGACAGGAGGAGTGTGAGCTATGTGCTTGTAGCTAGCAGTTAACACTTGGCATACAGGACTCTTGTCTGATGACTTTCTTAGCACATAACCTCATGAAGTTTGTACGAGCTAATAGTTATTTTGTACTGTAACTAATAGTTTTTATTCCCATTTTCATAGAAGCTCTCACAGAGGAGGAAAAAGAGAAACTAGCAAAAATCAAAAAGAAAATGAAGAGAAAGGTATGTTTGTGATGTGGACTTTTTTATGCTTTCCATCCATCATTCATCTCATCCTGATATTGTTTCCTCTGTTTATTAATTAGGCAAGAATGAAGAGAAGGGAGGATGTGAAGGTTAAAAAGATGAAAGAGGCGAAAAAGAAAGCCAAGGTACACACAATAACTAGACACAAAATGATTCATCAGCATTTTCCTTTACATCACCTTTTCTTCACCTGTACTTGCTCGTTCTTTTTTTTTTTTTGTGGGTTCAGCTTGAGCAAGAAGCCAAGGACCTAGAGCTGAAGGCTGAACCAACTGACCCGACAGCACCACAGGTCGCACAGCCAGCATCAGGGCCTGCTGCAGAACCCAAGAAGCCTGGCCGCAGGAGGTCAGTCAAAGTTGAGTCTCCTCCGCCAATACAGCAGACTGATGAGGAGAGGATAGCCCAGGGTAAAAGGGTACTGGGTGCTCGGAGTAAAGCCAAGGCGCTGGCTAAAGCCCAGGCAGAGGCAGAGGCGGCAGCTCAGGCTGCCATGGCAGCTAAGAGGGCAGCAGAGAGGAGGGCGCAGGCCCAGAGGCGCCTCGAGGAGCGGAAGAGGCAGCAGTTGATCGCAGAAGAACTAAAGAAGCCCACAGAGGACATGTGTCTCACGGACCACAAAGTAAGTTTTGTAGTTGAAACCTAGTTTCTCTTAGCTTTGTGTTTTGTGGAGGTAATCTTGACCTTTGAACTTTGTCTCCATCAGCCCCTACCAGAGCTGTCCCGTATCCCTGGTGTGGTTCTTTCTGGCACAGCATTTGCACACTGCCTGGCTGTGGTTGAGTTCTTACATGGCTATGGAAAGGTGATTGGTCTCAATGTACCCAAGGATATCCCCAGCCTTGCTACCCTGCAGGAGGGCCTCCTGGGCCTGGGCGACAGTCAAGGAGAGGTCCAGGACCTAGTGATAAAACTGGTGGAGGCTGCACTCCATGATCCAGGCCTGCCATCATTTTATCAGGTGTGTGATGCAGTTTGAGCATTTTCTCCATTAATGCAATTATTGATAATGGATGATAAACCTTTTAATCTACATTTTCCTGTTCATCCCAACCTTTAGTCAATAAAGATTCTGGGGGAAAAGCTGGTTGAGATAGAGCTGACCCGTAGCACAGTCTCAGAAGTGCTTCGCATCTTTTTGGAATCTCACGCTTATGATACAGAAGTGTGCAACACACTGAGGACCAAAACGTTCCACGCCCTGCCTCCTGACACCAAGGCTGCCATCCTGGGTTTCCTGGTGCAAGAGCTCAATAGCAGCAACATTGTAACAAGGTTGGAACAAGAACTCATTATGTTAGTTTAAAGTTTGTTACTCCCGCATTTCCTTTACTTTATTAATGTATGCTTTTTATATTTCAGTGACATTGACAACACATTGGAAAACATGGCAACTTACAGGAAGAACAAGTGGATCATTGAGGGGAAGTTGCGCAAGTAAGATCATGATTTCCTTTATTCAGTACCGAAAATTCACAGANGCTTAGATTAGCTCTTTTTTTGTAATGAAAGCACATTTTGATCCTGATTGTTTTCTCCTTTACAGACTGAAGGCGGCACTAGCGCGTCGTACAGGACGCTCAGAGGAAGAGCTGTGTTTTGAGGAGAGGCGGCGCAGTGCCAGAGTGGCTGAGGAAGAGAACCTCAGTATGGAGGAGAATGGCCTACCCGTGGAGAGAGGCAACCGCCGTGCACGCAAAGAAGAGCCCAAACTCAGTGATGTACGTATCTATTCTAGTGGTTTTTCACTTTTGTATTAGAAATGGTTAATTTCTACATTTCATTTGATCTTTTCTGTTACAGAGTGAGAGCCCTTCCACTGCTAGCATTCCAGAGCTTGAAAGGCAGATAGATAAGCTAACTAAGGTAAGCCTGACGCTACACAGATGCAGTGCTTTATACATTTATGTTGATTTATATTATATATTCCTCTGCTTTTGGATCTCCACAGAGGCAAGCATTTTTCCGTAAAAAGCTGCTACAGTCGTCTCATTCCATGCGGGCCACATTGCTAGGCCAGGACCGTTACCGGCGCAGATACCTGGCTCTACCTCACCTTGGAGGAATTCTGGTCGAGGGACCAGAAGAGTTGTTGAGTAAGTTTGAGAATACATTTTAAAGAACTGTCATCACTCTGATATTTAAACTTTACCAAACCCCCTGGGTTGTCCATCGTCACCCAATGTTCCCTGACATTTCTATCATGCAGCTTCTGGAGATGTCCTTGTAGCTGAGGTTCCTGTCACCTTCCTCAAAAAGGAGCCCAAAATTGAGGAGACCCCCATGCCTACCACTCCCACACTGCCTTCCTCTCCTTCCTCTGCTAACCCTACCCAGGCCCAGACCTCGTCTCCAGAGGAGGATCCCCTCCCGGGCACTGCGTCCCTCATGAGCATGCCGAGAGGACGAGGACGACCCCGAAAAATCAAACCAGAAGTGGAGCTTCACCTCCGAACAGCAAAGATTCGCCGTCGGCGTCGAAGTAGCGTCAGGTCTGGGGGTGAAGAAGGACCAGGATCACCCAACAGTGGCACACAAGACCTCACACAGGCTGCTTTCCAGAACTGGCTCAACCAGTCACAGGAAACTGTAACCAATGGTACCTGCTCTGCAGCAGGGGACGCTCCAGACGGTAATCGACCAGAGGAGAGTGTGAAGGAGATGGCAGAGAAACAGGGACAGTGGTTTAACCTGCTCCCCAAACAACCGTGTGACGATAACTCTCTGACAGAGGCCCAGATACCCACCCCACCCCCTAAACTCTTCCCTCAGATCCCGAGTGCTCTGCCCGCGCTCGCTGCTCCACTCCTGCAGGTTTGCCACCACAGTCATAACTATTACCTTGACTTTTACTTTCATAATGCACTTTGAGTCTTATTTGTGGTGTATAAATAAATAATCTCTCCCCAACCCTCAGCCGGATCCGCTCTTTCCTTGCCTGGCTACTGCTGACCCTGTAACCCCAGCGACACCACAGGACGTTCCCCCTTCTGATAATGCCCCAACAGCACCCCCCCAGCTTCTTCCTGCTCCCATTCCTGCTGCCACTCCTGCTCCAGCTACCCCCGCCAGGCCAGGTCGCCGGCGGAGGAGAGGTAGCAGAGGCAGCAGTCCTGCCCGCAGAGGGCCAAGGGGGGCTGCAGCCAAGCGCCGTGGCCGACCTCCCAATGCTGTGTTTCAAGAGCTCGAGCAGCAGTACTTCACACAACTGGTGGTGAAGCCCATACCAGCATGTAAGTAGTATCTGGTTAAAAGGGCATTATGATTTTGAGCCTGTAGTGTCAGAAGTTTGTTTTTATATTCTTTTGACTGCTACACCAAACTATAATACAGTTGAGAGCTGATCTTGTGTATATCATGATCATTTATTGTGTTCTATTGTGTTTTGTTTCCAGCAATGGTGCGTGGCTGGTGGTGGATCAAGAGTCCAGAGGAACTGTATAGCACTCTACAGGCCCTCCATCCAAGGGGTATAAGGGAGAAGGTCCTCCATAAGCATTTGGCCAAACACATGGAGAGCTTAGCTGAGATGTGCACGAAGCCTATTGATGGTGAGTTATGTAGTGGAATTGGATGTTCAGCATTATAACTCTATCCAATTAATGTTTTTGACTTTACATCATGGTGCATTGTCCTTTTTTCATCCTGCATGTTTCCCTGGTTGCCATGTGTTCTTCTTACAACTGTTCTTGTGTTCCGGCTAGACCCCATATTTGAGTTGAAGGTAGAAGAGAAGGATGTGCTAATGGAGGCTCTGCAGCAGCCCTGGCAAGTGCAGGAGAGAGCAATGGAGACTGACATCAACTCCCTGAAGTGGGTGGAGGACCTGGAGCAGCGAGTGATTGCAGCTGACCTCCATCTCAAGGTGAAAAAGCACCTTACTTTTTATGAATCACTATTATGCATCTATCTGATTTATCTAATTGTAAAACAACAGCTACAGCTGTTAAAAAGTAAAATTTAAAGTGTGATGATGAGATTTTTTTGGTGTGATGCTAAGAGACGAGAGCAGCACAGATAATATTTGGACTTGCATGTAGCAAGCTTTGACAGTCATCTAACAAGTAGGAAATCGTTGCCAAATGAGACGTTTTTCTAATGTTGTTCCCCATTTCTCTTATTTGCTGTCGTCTCTCGACGGACCAAATAAATAAATTAAAAATGCCCCAGAAAAATACTTAGTGAAAATGTGCAACAAATGTTTAAATACTGACATTCACAACAATATGAAAAGTAGTCAAAAGACTCTGAGGAGAAGTAGTAAGAACTCATTAATATCGGCTTTGTTTTTTAAAGGCACTTCCTCAGATTGCAATGAATGATGCTGAATTAAACACAGAGACACCCGTGGCAGAATTTCAGGTAACCAACACTTTATAAAACAATTTCTCACCATTCTTAAGTCTTGGAATAATTAAGTTTTGCTTAACCAATGTTTAGTTATCTCCTTCACTGATACTTAAACTATTCCTCTCTTGAAATATTCATTGAAAATTGAAAAATAAACTATTCCTGTCTTGCCCCCTTCTCAAGCCCTACACAATCCCAGATCCAGACTCCACACGTGATGACCTCCAATACTATGAACACGACGCTGACCCTCAAGATGACTGGATTGTGCGAACTAAAAAGGAGTGGTCCGGCCTGCCGCGTATCGCCACACACCCGGTGGACTTGGCAGTGCTGCGCTTGGCCAACCTTGAGCGAAACATTGAGAGGCGATATCTGAAGGAGCCGCTCTGGAACCCAGCCGAAGTGATGCGCCTCGCTCCTCTCACCCCTACTCCAGGAGAAGAGCATCCCATGGATGTCTTCAGGTGAGAAGAACAGGCTTTTCTTTGGAGTGCAGAGGATTAATTTGTTTTCCTTTAGCCTTAATTTCTTATAATTCTTTTCATTTCCAGTTTGGAAAGTGAGATCACTTCTCGACTGCGAACATGGCGGCAGGCTCTGGATCGCTGTCGCAGCGCTCCCCAGGTCTGTTTGTGTTTACTTCAGCTGGAAAAGGCCATCGCCTGGGAGAGATCCGTGACTAAAGTGGTATGTAACTTTATCTCGCAAGATTATTCGTGGACCCTGATGTACTTTTTTGGGGAGCACACTGCACAAAGTTATGGTAAAAACCACCAAATTCAAAGTTGTTGAGGATTTCTTCTGTTATCGCTTTTTATCTAGACTTGCCAGGTTTGCAGAAAAGGAGACAATGATGATTGCCTCTTGCTATGTGACAGCTGTGATCGTGGCTGCCACATGTACTGCCTAAGGCCCAAAATCACCGAGGTGCCAGAGGGAGACTGGTTTTGTCCCACCTGCGTTGCCCAGGTCAGAACCTGTCCTGTGATTAAAACAACTTCAAACTGATCAAAACTTGCAGGGAAAATTAGGGCCATTTTAAATCTTTTAAAGAGCATTTTGCAGCACTATTTTCCTGCCAAGTAATTCATTCTCAGTTAAATTTGTTCCTCATCAGCACAATCTGTTCCCTTATTGGCTGTGTCTCTCAGGAGAAAGGTGATTCACTGCAAACGTGCAAAAAGAGGACCAGGGTGAAGAAGAGAAGATACGAAGACGACAGCTCTGAAGATGAAACGACAACGCGACGTAGTAGCGGCATGGCAACGCGGTACAAGGAGATTGTTTCGCCCTCTTCATCTTCCCGTAACTCTGGAGAAGGAAGCACCACTAAACGCCGTCGCATGACAACCCGCAACCAGCCTGACCTCACCTTCTGCGAGTGAGACCCGCCTTCTTACCAAACAGGATTATAAATAAATGTTTAAGTCTACAGGGTGACATTTGTTTTGACACGTGATTTGTGGTCATTTTATTGCCTGCCAGGATCATTCTAATGGAGATGGAAGCGCATGCCGATGCCTGGCCATTCCTTGAACCCGTCAACCCCCGACTGGTGCCAGGTTACCGCCGCATCATCAAGAACCCCATGGACTTCCTCACCATGAGAGAAAGACTGCTTCAGGGAGGGTAAGTGTGGATCATGCTACATGTTTCATTACTACTTTATTTATTAGCTCTTATGCACAATAGTTCAAGGTTACATGTTACCTAATCTTCCTCTCGGGTACTTTTATGACTTATCATTTTTTTTGAAATACAACATCAGTACTTTTAAGTCACAAAAAAGGATACAGCCCATTTAGTTGAGTAGAACTTTCCCAATTGTCCATTCACATCCCACTCAAACACAGAAAAATAAGCTGTCAAAGTTGCTTTCTTAGAAATAAAGAGCCAAACAAAGAGACAATACACAAACATTGGGAAATCAATGTTGCTGCCACCTTCATACTTTCACAAAGGTGTTTGTTGTGCACCTGTGTACAGACGGTGGGAACAAAACGTCAGCTCCTGCACACTGTCAACACCTGCAGTGAATTTATTCAGTAGCTATGGCCAATCCTAATTCTAAACCTTTCCATTATTATTATTATTATTATTATTATTATTATTATTATTATTATTGAGGTGAATTCCCCTCAACTTAACCAATTTTAAACAGTAGGACTAACTAAAACAAACATTTACTTCAGAGACAAGAGGTTAATGCATCATAAATATCATACTGTATCACACTCCATTGTGTGTTTGCTTCTGGGTTTGTTGATCCCTAGGATTGGCTGATTGTTCTTAACAAACACATTTGTAAAAGAAATATAAAGTTAATGCCCCAGTTGAGGGAATATTCTTTTGTCCTGTTACATCTTATGATATTTTCTTCCAATGCAGTCTGTGTCCCTCCCTGGTGCTTATTAACTTCAGTCTTTTCTCCCTGCTGTTTCTTTGTCTCAGGTACTGCAGCTGTGAGGAGTTTGCAGCAGACGCTCACCTCGTCTTCAACAACTGCGAGCTGTTCAATGAAGACACGTCGGAGGTGGGAGTGGCTGGACACTCCATGAGGCGTTTCTTTGAGAGCCGCTGGGCAGAGTTCTACTCAAATAAGGACAAATAGCAGCCTGTGGCGTTCCCCCTGATGGTGGGGCTATATACTGTTGGTGCTTCCACCGTCCCAGTCACACACTCTCCATTAGCGCTAAGACTGTCTGGAGGTTCTTCCAGCTATGTGTATTCTCATGTATAGGTATATATGTATAGATTTTGGCTATTTGTCTGTTATTGTTTCCTCTACCGGCCTAATCTTTTCCAGGCCCACAGCTGAACTGGCTTGACCTTGTACCCATTCCCTGTAACAGAGAGAGAGAGAACATGTCTCTCTTCACTTTTCCTTCCCCCACCCCTGTCTCCTCATCTTCACTTCGGCACATCAGCTCCTGTTTGCGTTCTGCTGTCACATCCTCTTACAAGCCCCATGTCGTAGCGAGGCCTTTGGTCAAGCCCTGCTGTGGGGCGACGACACAGCCTCAGGCTCACAATGAAGACCAGGGACTGATCACACTATTGCAGCCTAAGTGCTGCACACTGGACCTGATTTAGCACCGCTCAACGACTAAATGGATCTCAACAAACTCTTCACTGAGCTTGGGCCATTTCTTACCTGTTCAATGGAAACGTAATGTAACGTGGTCTTATGCCTAGAAGTAATTTTTTTGCTCAATATATTTTTATTATATATTCTATATATAAATATATATAAAGATTACAATAGCTGGGATTATTTAATAGCAATAGCTTGTAGTGAACGTGTACAGATTACCTTATAGAGATGTCTAGATGATTTATGAAAAGGCCAGTTTAACTAAAAGGAATCTGTCCTTGGACTGTCACGAGTAGATGTTTGTATAACCTCCACTTAAAGTCTTGGACGCACACATACACACTTCACCAACACACACACACAAACATGCACATGATTTCACACACATACCCACCTTCTGCTGCTGTGTGAAAGACACTGGTTTCTGAAACTGGAGGATTTCCTTTATTTTATTTTATTTTATTTTTTTTAGTGTGTCAGTCAGACTGAGCTCAGACTCTTATATTTCAGTGTCCCTCTTATTGAGAGTAAATAATCCAGTAGTTACACCAGATCTATGTCACAGAGTATACAAGTGAAAGGATGCTCCTGCAACACACAGCTCGCATTGAAATGTTGCTCTTATGTAGTACAAAATTGCCCCAGGAGAAGATTGTGTTTGCAGCTTCAAAACTGCAACTGATGCATGTTGAAATCTGTGAATCTGGAAGTGGTTATGTGCGAGGCTAAAATCCCCTCCATTTTAAAGGCTAGAATTGCAAAGGAGCTTTGATAATAAGGTACTAGGCGCATTCCTGCCTGGTTTTCTGTCTTACATTCCTTTTTATTGATTGTTGTGCTTTACAAGGGCCCATGTACGATGTCGCGCGGCATGACTGGCGTGCTCTGAAGGCGACGGGATAATTCCACAGTCCGGGTTTTATTTAAACATGTTTCTTACACTGAACTCAACTCCGTTGATAGGAAGTAAACTTTGATGTTCCTTATTACACTTGAGGGACAGACGTTTTTTCAAAAAAAGAAGAAAAAAAACACGAAAACCAAATGTGGTGTTAAGTGAATTTTTAATAATGTACAGTTTTGGTGACTTTAAATTTGTTCCTTTATATTTTTAGGACCAATTCATCATTTTTAAGAGGAGGTATTACAAGATGTTGTATTAAGGTGATGTAACACGTGTGCATCTGTAGAATGTACTGTGAGTTGAATAAAAACCACATCTAGTAGAGAGTATTATTTCTCTTTTTGCGAGTGTGTTCTCTATGTTTCAAACATGTGTTTCCTGAATTATGTACAGTGGAGACATCTTTTATTGATGTCTGTGTACCTCAAATTGAACCCTATAAGCAGATGATTATTATAACCTTTTTTCCATTATTTCTCATGCAGATTACCATTTAATTGACATATTTATTAAATGAATGTAAAGTAATGAAACAGACAGCTTCACTATTTACTGAATTTTGACAGTTTCAAATGCTTGTCAAATTACTCTAGAAATTAAATGACTCTACTGGGTATCATTCAAACACTCTACAATGCAGCTCAGTACTGTATATAAAATTAAGCGATTGATTACTGTAACCATGATCACTATAAGCTCATCCAGTCCAAAGACACCTTTGGATAACTATGACCTGGATGACTGAGAATCTTAACAGACCTCGTCCAAAGACATGCAGGTTGGGTAATTTGTTGAGTCTAACTTTGCCCATAACTGGATATTTTGTCTTGTCTGTGTGTAAGACCTGTGGTACTTGCCCAGTGCAGGCTGGGATAGGCTTCAGCCCCTCCTGACTTTTGTTAACTTGTGGGCATTTTACAGCAAATTATTACAACTATTGCTCTTCGATATATGGTATGGACAGAGCTGCTATAATTTGTCGATTACTCAATTTGGCATTAATCAACTATTTTGATCAATAGTTTTTAGTAATTTTTCAAACTAAATATTACTTGGTTCCTCCTCCTAGGTGACAATTTCCAGCTTTTCTTTGTCACATATAAAACATTTTTTATATGTTTTGGACTGTTGGTCAGACAAAAGAAAGCAATTTTAAAACGGGCTTTAAGAAATGGTGATTTTTCACTATGTTCTGACATTTTATAGAAATAAAAAATTTTAAAAAATTAGAAATAATCACAAGAATAGTCAATAATAAAAGAGAGACAGTCCACATACCATTTAAAAAGCCTGACAGCCTGTATATAATATTACTTTATGAGAATGAAAGATCAACACTTGGAATCTGTATTGCGTTTATAATGTGGATTTCAGTGTCATTAAGTGGTTGTAACATCTCTTTCACATTTCAATCCCATTTTACTGATATAAAACACAAATATTTGTAAAATATTTCTGAGAAGATGTTTATGCTACATTTACAGTGTGCTGACATGTTCTTTAAAACTCCTACAAATTCTGAAATTGCAATCAACAGCGTACCTGAAAAGAAGGTGACTCTTAAAATACCTTTGGATTTAATGGCCAATGAATATTCTCTCACGCACTTTTAAATGTCACGTGCTTTCTTCATACCTCTACTAAAACTTACTATTTATATCACAAGACAGTTCCACTGCAATACATCACATTAAAGAGTAAAATAACCTTTACAACCATGATTGAAATATGCTGAAGCATTTGGGAGGGGCTCCTTCCAGCTTCCTGGAGAGTCCTGTCTGAGGAACATGCTGCTGGGAACGTCCTGCCATCACACCCAGCTGCTCTACAGCGGTAGAGATTCAACACTCTAACTCACACTTATATGTATTTACTTAAATCTACAAAGCATCTAAAACAAAACAATATTGATATACTCAGAATTAAAACAGTAAAAATGTGTATATTGTCTTTCAGTGCCTCTCTCCCTTTGCCTTCTGTAACGCTCTCAAATCCCTTAGCTGGCACTTTGTGTGTGTGTGTGTGTGTGTGTGTGTGTGTGTGTGTGTGTGTGTGTGTGTGTGTGTGTGTGTGTGAAATTGTGTCAGTGTCAGCACTCTGGGCAGAGGGGGCTGAAAACTCCCCACGCCAGCGGGTTCCAGTGTGGCCCCCACCCCGAACTCGCCCGTCCTGCTCCACACAGTTGGGCTTAGCCCCACAAAAGGGGGGATAACAGTTAAACAGTTGCATTAGAGAGGAGGGGGTAATCCACGGCATAATGGGGCACACCAGCACCCCCCATCCCCTCCCAAACCCCTAAAACCAACCAACCAGTTCATTCTGGACTTGGTTTGCCAGATTGAGGGCCCCTGATGCCTAGACGGTCAGGAGAATCCAAGCATCTCCATATTACAACAAACATCATGTCAGCTGCCTCTATTCTGCTGCTAAAATGTACATATTGTAGTAAATTAAAGAATACACATTTGAAACACCTATATTCAGAGGTTGCGAAGCAGCCATGGTGTACTTGTTGCATCGCCAACATCATCAAGGCGAATATTCTCAGTTTTTAGTCAAACAGAGGAATTCTTCACAAGGCGTGTGTTTGTTTCAATATCAAAGAGTGAAAATGAAAAGCATGCACAGATGCAACATCACAATAGGCTCTATGGCAACAGCATCATGAATGAGTTTGTCCCCATGGTGATCAGATCAGCACCTCATAAGTAGTTTGTGGGAGGAAGAAAAGGAGGATGGGGAGGACATCATATTTTAGATTTCTGGGTTTAACATAACACATGCAGTTTTACATATGGCTCTACCTTTAATGTGGCTCTTATTCAATAAACACTATATTTCTTCTGCTGTTTAACGTGGACACACCCTGTTCATCTCACTTCAAATCTGGACCTTTTGAAAACGTCATTTCCCTCCAGCATATAAAATATTATAGGACAAGAAGGAAGATTCATATTTATCTGTTATTATCTGATGCTGAAATGCAATACATGACCCAACAGATCATTTCAAAGCAGAGGATGTGGTCTGTTCTTGTTGCTCTGTTCCTATCTTCTCACTAATGGTCCCTTTCTCCTATAATTGATATGAAAATCAGGCTGAGCAGCAGTAATGGGTGCCAGGTGCTCAGGACACGCCAAAACAGTTCAGCGTGGCAGGACAAGCCACACCACATTTATGTTATGTTAATGTGATGCTCTTTATTGTGTATAGCGCATATGTCATGTTATTGGATGTGGATGGTGATAGTTTATTACAACCTGTTTGGCACTCACCATCAAACCCAGTCATTTCTACTAAAGAAGTAAATATTTAACAAGACCAACCGTCTGCAGCCACGCTGGAAATTTTGTGAGGCTGCACTCGGAAGCTAATGTTACATGCTAACATGCTTACAATGATAATGCTGACATCTTGTCTTTTAGCAGGTATAATGTCTGTTCACCATCTTAGTTTATCAATATGATGTTTTATTAAAGTAATTTGTGCAAAAACAGTTGCGCACTGTAGTTTTTAGCAAACATTAATGAAAAAAGGATTAAATTGTAGGCTACATATGTTGTGGATATATTTTCAGCTGTGGATTAAAATACATTTGGCGCTCTCATGAGTATTTACAGCAGCAGGACTGCCTATGAGGGATCAACTCTAAATAAACTATAGAGTTCATATTCACTGTAAATAAGGAACATGTAAGCCAGCGCAATAGTATGGCTCATTCATGTGTTTTTTTTTTATACAACAATGGAACTCGGTGGCGAGGAATATCAGGCTTTGGCTGCAAAAACAATACTTGTTAGCAGAATCAATTAATTGTTGGTTTTGATATTTTCATGGGATTTGTTGACAATAATAAAAATATATATGGTAGTATCACTAGACTTAAGGACATTCATATTTTGGTGTGTAAAGCTGGCACCACTGGGGNAGGCTGAAAAATATTGTAAACAATAACTTACACTGATTTGGAGTTTGTATACCATACTCTTCAAGATCATTCTATTATATATAGGCATTTTTTCAGAAAATGATTTGGCCTCTTTTCAGTTTTGACTTTTGTATCTCGTGAATTAAAACACTAAATGACAGATAGCAATGCTTCTAACTGGCATTCATCTTCAACTTTAAATGACCCATCTTTGTGGAAGTGCTCATAATTGTGATCAAGCTATTTCAGTCCCTTTTCATAAGTGGTTATACAATTGTGTGTCCTCACTGCAGTGTTTCAACCAGCTGTGTGATTCATCCATTCAGAAGTAATGCCTCTGAAGTGGCAACAATCACTTCAATTTGAAGATAAGTGAAAGGCGCATGGTAGTTTGCAGAAGATGCATTAAATTGCTCAAGGTCGGTAGAATGTGTCGGAGGAAAATTGGGATATATTTCAAGGTGCGCTGACTAATGTATGCGCAAGGGAAGACTTGATAGAGCCTGAGGTGCGGAGTAAGGAGAGGGCGAGGAGAGAGAGACTGAGAGGGGCGGGAGGCTGTCCTCATCAAAGACTCTACAAGTTAATGAGGGATGTAGCAGAGACCCTGAAGCCCTCAGACCCCGACAGCTACACAAAGACGGACGGACAGGCAGAACGGACCTACAAAGAAAAAAAACACAGAGGACAACACTGAGTTGAAATGACGTGGCGTGAGGTAAGCATTTTATTTTAGATTGGTGGTTAAACCCCTCATGATTTCCAGTTGTAGTACCTAAGAGTAACTAATCTAACCCATGTTGTTTTAATCAAGTAGAGTTTGTGTATTTTTATTTTAAGGCAGCAAAAGCAGACAATGTGTTACAGTGTTGAAATACAGCTTACAGACATGGAGTTGACTTGTTTATGTCAGATATAGTGATGGAATAAGTGTTGTCAGTGTCTCACTTGTGTCATCGTTGACATTTGATAGCAGTAGAAGGAATATCTTAAAAAGTAGATAGATCACATAACCGTAAGCATATAGTATACAACCTTCATCAGGCTTTGTGACTGTAAAAAGTACGGATCCCAGGACTAGTTAGGGTTTGAGCAAGATTTTTTCTGTTTTTATTTACCCCAAAATTTAGAAAAACATCTCAGTACAGGCCATCTTTGTTTATGTCCCCTTTCTCCGAGGAGCTACGTAGTCGGCAGTTCTGGCGTGCCATGCTGGCAGAGCTGCTCGGCACCCTTGTATTAGTGAGCGCCGTTCTGGGTGCCTCTGTGCCAGGCCCTGGCGAGGCCCCCGGGGGACCCCTCTACCCAGCAGTGGCAGTGGGTGCTGTGATTGTTGTACTGGGTCACTGTTTTGGAGAAATAAGTGGGGCACAGGTGAATGTCTCATAGTCACACACTCATTAAAAAAAGATATTTCTGTGATTGACTTGTTCTTGTTGGAAGCTGTAGTCAGTGGTTTAAGAAGTAGTCACATCCTTTACTGTAGTAGAAGTACCAATACCACACTACAGAAATAGTCTATTTAAGTAAAACTCCTGCATTTCCAATCCTACTTCAATAAATATACAGTAGTTTTATTAACTTAATGTAATTTCAGTATCAATAATTAAAGTGGTAATTTTGTACCCTGTGGGTGATATGTTATCATACGACATCATTAGATTGTTAATACTGATGCATCAGTGTGTAAGCAGCAATTTACTTTTAGTCTTAATTACTTTATATACTGGTAGGTAATTTAGTTGAGTGGTTTCCAACCAGGGGAGTGACAAGCTAAATCTGATGGGTTGTGTGATGATTAATGGGACAAGGAGGAAGAAAAAACAAATTTCTGCTACACAAATCTGTTTTCTGTAGTCTTTGCCTTTAAAAAATATTGGATACTTTTACCTCTTTGAACCTCAAACAGTTATTTAATGAAACAATATGAGAACTTGAGAGGGGAAACCATTGTTAACTGGAACTGCTAACATCTCATAGATATCTGAAACATGACAAGGGGCCACAAATGACTCTACTTCTGTTTTTAGGAGTCACAAACCAAACAGGTTGGGAACTACTGGTTTGATCTTATAATCTTAGATGTTTTAATCTGAAAAAACATGCATAACTACAACTGGCAGAGAAATGAAGTGGAGTAAAATAGTCCAATGCTTTCCTCTGAAATGTATTGGAGTATAAGTATATAATGGAAATACTCAAGTAAAATACAAGTACTTAAGTAAAGAGCCGTAGTTACGTTCTGGCATTTTTTATGTTATTTATTTTTCAATATTCATAAATTTTTTTTATATGTAAGCATGTGTTTGTGCTCCCTGATCAGGTGAACCCTGCAGTGACTTTGTCCCTCTTGGCCACTCGGAGGCTGGATGTTCTCAGGGCCCTTGCTTATATCACTGCACAGTGTTTGGGGGCCTCTTTAGGAGCTGGAGCCCTCTACCTGGCCCTGCCACTCAAAACCACAGCAGAATACTTCGTCAACAGGGTCAGTTCTCAGATTATTAGTGGGTTACCTTTTAAAATTTGAAACATCTTTTCAGAATATTCCTGCCTACCTCTCCTGCTCCTCTTTTACCTGACTCAGGTTCCCATAGAGCTGAATGCAGCCCAGGCTCTGGGCATAGAGGTATTGTGCACCTTCCAGCTGGTCTTCACTGTGTTCTCAGTGGAGGACCAGCGACGGAGGGAAAGCACAGAACCAGGAAACCTGGCCATTGGATTAGCACACACTGCTGGTGTGCTAATAGGGGTAAGAAGCGCTGTCACACAGAATTATGTTATTGTCTGTCAGAAATAATCAACTCAATGTTAATTCATGAACTTTGTTGTCACCAGTTGATTAAACTAATTATAGTTGTATTTTTTTTCCCACAACTAAAGCAAGGTTTAAAAACAAGTTTGATTCCCTCACACTTAACTCTGCCCAAACACTACAGCCTCGGATCAATGGTACAATGGTTTTACCGTGGATATTTCTAATGTGATCATTGTTAGAGCAATCAACTGCTTATAAAAAGGCTTGGGATCAAATCATTCCTATAAAAAAGCTGTTTAAATAATTTGCTAATGTTCATCAAGTAGTACAGTATTCATTTTGGGTGAAATGGAACATATCGGGAAAAAATCGCAATATTTTATGAATATGTTTGTTTACATATTTGCATTGATAGCCGAACTGGTAGCAGTTAGTTAAAATATAGTGTATTTAAGTTATACCCAGTACAGGAATTTTAACTTTACAGTAATTTGAAAAGTCTCTGACAGAGCTGTACTGCATTTTGAAACAGTCAATCAAATTCAGTAAATAGCGAAAGCTGTTTCATTACACCATATAATAAATATAAATATAAAAAATAGAATATCAATTACATGCTAATCTGTTTGGGAAACAAATTATTTGTCTGCAATAACCATTTGCTTATAGTGATGAATTTGACCCCGACAGACGTGGTCACTGTTATGCCACATTATGAGAAATGTCATTAAACAAGGTAACACTGAGAACACAAAAGATAATCTGCAAAAAATATGCTTATATTTATTTAAAAAAGTTATAACAAGAAAACTGTTTAAAACTGACTCTCCAGGGAAAGAGCAATGGTGTGAGATTGTTAAGTAAATTTAGTCAGAGGAAAAACTGAGCTACCTGCTGAGAGTTAAAAGTTACTTTCTTTTCTATCTTTTTTTTTTTTTACAGGAATTGGGAAAAGTGATGAGAACTGTTTGTTCAATATGTTCTCATGTTGCTGTTTCCAGATCTGAAAACCCAATAAAAATTAAGAAAAAGAAACATAGCACTTCATTTTTGTGTGTGCGCTGTTTTTCTGTCAGGCGCGGTTCTCTGGTGCAAGCATGAACCCTGCACGTTCTCTGGGTCCGGCAATCATCACTGGCTTCTGGGAAAACCACTGGGTGAGAGAGAGAGAGTCTCAAAATCTACATCTGTCTTCATTGTCCAATTGAATCCTGATTTTTCCAATGCTAGTCAATTTATTTTATTTGTTATGATAATAATATGAGTGAGTATTAAGTATAATAGTAGAAAGTAACTAAGTAACATTTTGGAGGCACTTGTACTTAACTTGAGTATTTCCATTTGATGCTATAGACATACTTTTACTCCACTTCAAGGAGAAATTTTGTACTTTTTACTCCACTAAATTGTCACCTGTAGTATTGTGAGTGAGTGGTTGCTATACAAATACAGAGCATTTACAGATAAAGCAGTTCCACCTCAACCAGCTACAACAGTAAAACACTGCTTACCCACAAATGCATAAGTATTTAGAATCAAATAATGTTAGGAACAGGTGTAATCTTTCAGCAAAACAAGAGGACTTTTACTTTTAATTCTGTAAGAACATTTAACTGCTAATACTTTTACTTGAATAAAATTTTGAATGCAAGACTTTTACTCATAAAGGTACATTTTTATTGTTGAATTTCTACTTTAAATTAGTGTCTTTTAAAACGTGTCTGAATATTCCCAGATGATATTCAGCTGAACACATCTGTTAAATTTCATTTTAACCTGTTTCTCTGTTGCCCACCTTCAGGTTTATTGGATGGGACCAGTGTTCGGTGCAATCCTGGCGGGAGTGTCCCATGAGTTCTTCTTTGCACGCAGTGCCTCGCGCCAGAAGCTGGTGGCATGTCTGACCTGTAAGGATATCGAGATTGTGGAGACGGCCAGCATGACCGGATCATCGCTGTCCACAGTCACGCAGAACGCCATGAGAGCCAAGCAGGCCAACAAACAAGAAAACAACTGATGACACCTACATGAAAAAAATATATTCTAATTGCAATATTGCAGTGATTTTTATGAAAATGTACAGTTCATCAGTTGTGAATCGTGCAGATCAGGCGTGACAGTGAGTGGGATTAAATAAAAGGCATTAAGTTAAATTTATCACATGAGCCCATTTACTTTACCATTAATAACATACAGTATAGGACACAAAATGCTACATTTGCTGCCAGTGAGTGATCCAAGTGAGGAAAAAAAAAAAATATTAAATACAGTTTTGACTTTTGACGTACCTTGTCAAGCATTCCAGTCCTGTGATGAAGAAATACTAAAATGATGAAGAAAGTAGTAATACTTCAAGAGAAAATTAATTGTTGCTGGGGTTCAATTGTAAGATTGAACCCCAGCTCTCTGATGAAGTGTCCTTGAGCAAGACACTGACACTTTTTTCTATTAAATGTCAGAAAATTGTGAGAAATTCCCATTCTAATTTGAAAATGAAGATGAAGTATTCAAACATCAACAGCTCATATCAGACTGTAGTGACAGAAGTGAGGCTATAGCAACAAAACCCCTCAGTGTAGTAAGTTAAGTGCGGGTGTCTATTGTTGCTCTCGAATTCAGCTATTTGTTTGTGAAGAATGTTTTATTTCTCCTTTCAAAGTCACATAGTCTTGCTAACATGCGTTGTGTGCCTGCGGGTGCCCTACAGGTCCCTTTTCTTTTCAAGAGACCACATTAAATATAAAACCTACATACTGCTCAGGTGTGAATAAGTAAGGCAACAAAGGGAAGACTACTTAGTTATCCTTTTACTGTCCTTCCACTGAAACATTAGCAGCTCATTCTGGAGGTTCATAATATTCCTCGGATTCTGACTAAAAGTAGTCTTTGCTTTTTGTTGCATATGTGGAGAGAAATTAACGTGGAAGCTCCATTTTAAAGGGCCTGAATGTGACCTCTGAGGTCCTGGTTGCCTGCCATTCGTGTATGTGAAGGTGCAGCCAATATTGTGAGATTCGGTATTGTTACTTTGCACATCATTAGAATATATAATTGAGACTCATTGAAATTCTGCTGAAAACACCCTAATGTTCACCATTTTCAGTTGCATCCCTTATCTGTGGATGCTTTGAAATGCTAAAGAGGTCCTTGCCCTGCATTGTGGGTTCAATGATGCTCTCAGTCAGTCCGACATCGCTCTCATGTCTACGCCTGTTACTGTCCATCTCTTCGCCGAGGCCTCCTATTCACAAGCAAATGGACCTTCATACCTCTGTAATGGCTGTACAGAAAGAACACCTTCAGTGGAAATAAGCTTTGTAATTTAAAATGGATACAATGAGTGTGTGTGTGTGTGTGTGTGTGTGTGTGTGAGAGAGAGACACTGTGTCTCTATGATTGCACCCCTCTGCATGTGAGCACTGGGT
>JAPMOB010221425.1:20733-53054 GCA_029875015.1 Lepomis gibbosus | reverse complement strand
ATATATATATATACTTTTATATACGTGGATGTAGGCTCCAGTGGCTGCTGACCCACAAAGAAGTCCTTGAAAGAAGGATCAAAGATTCAAACATGGCCTCTACAAGGGAGTATAATAGTAACTGACTAACTTCATTGGGTTTTCTTTGAAGTCTTCTTCAGCATTAACAGACTATTTTGAGTTCCTCATGATAAAAACGTAACATCTTTATTTCCTAATCTTAAAGGAAGCTGCTGAGCAGATGATGCATCTCAGAAATTTAGCCCCTCCCACGCATCATCTGACCTGCACCATCTGATTAAAATATGTGACTAACTTTTTTAACCAAAATGACTGTTCTTTGCATTGAGACTGAATTAAGGAAGAGTTGAAGGTTACACTGAGGTGACGGGTGGCAGTACAATGTATTCCTGCAAGGCGGTCGAATCTTTTCGTTGCCACGTGATGTTTTTCTGCGTTCCTGAGGTCACCTGATGGGCCGGGCTCAATGCAGGGCTGTGTGGCCAAATCATATTCATGGAAGAGTAATTCTGGTCTGATTAAAAGCATCACTTCCCCTATTCAAATGTTTTGTGTCAGCAACCCCTTTAACGTACCTGCGTGTAACCAGAAAGTGGCCTGTAGCAGCCTTTGCGTATGGAGGGAGAACAGAACTAGGATCACAGCAAAAACTGAAACATATTTGACTCTTTTAGTTATTTTTTATTTTTTTCTCAAACTTTACTCCTACAGAGATGTTTTATTTAGATTCACATTGTTTGCAGCATACATTTAGATAAGTATGAGTTCAAATTGGCTCATTAGTGGCGTCATTTTTTACTCATTTCTGTGTGTCTTTAAGATAGCCTTTGTTATTTGTTGCTTACTTTGAAATAGTCAAAGTCTTGGTATTGTTCCCCTTATGAATCCCATTGACTCTATTACCATTCCTTCAAGGTTGATGTCAAGGCCAAGGTGTTAAATCGTGGACATTTTTGTTCACTCACTGCTCTCATAGTGTGGTTGTCTGTCAGCGGGCAGCTGTTTTCAGTGAATAAGCTCTAAAAACCCACAGAATACTACCTGCTCAGCACCAAACACCAGACAGACACAGTTAGCAACTAGCTGGTGAACATAGTGAAGCATTTCTTAGCTAAAAAGCCAGATGTTTTCCCTGAGGAGTGGTAGTGACCAAAAACTGAGCTACAACAGAGCGAATAATGCATTTACATTCATCACGTAGCTGCAAACACAGCTCCATATTAATTATAATGTTTCTCTGGATGTGCTAATAAACAACTGTTTACCAACGTGTTATCCATATTTATCAACCTGATAATCTCAGGTTTGAAATATAGCCAGTATATTCTTCCCGTAAGTCTTCCCATATTGCAAATGTTTGTCAATGTTCGACAGTGTTGATCATTTTCAGGCTCACTTTGTGTAATCTTTTTCCTCAAAGTTGTAGATGAAGCAGTGTGTGGACCTTAGCTCACTGAGCAGTGATGTTACTGGGTCACTTGCCAGTGGAAATTTGGAAAGCACTACGAGAGATTTGCTTCATTAAGAAGCAAAGGGAAACTTTGAATTCCTTCTGCCTCGGTCTTGTTCCATTGGCACACAGGTATCCAGACAACAAGGTCTGTCTCTGCAAACCAAATTTGGTAAATCAACTGCATTTATATAGTAACACATTACAACATTCACTCATTTACACACATTCATACACTGATCTCAGAGTCTGCTCACCAGGAGTGGTTAGGGGTTCTGTGTCTTGTTTAAGGTTACTAGACGGCCTCTCTGCCTCCTGAGCCTTACATTTTTTATGCTGGCACGGGCCAAAATCCCATGTCTCCTTTGGGTTTCTGTTTTCCTGTCATAATAGCTTTAACTCCATGTCATTCCATATTATTGTTCATTTTGATTTTTTTTTTGCACCTATTTCTTTTCTTTCAGGGAATCTCAAGTTATTCCAGTCAACTTTTTTTTCTTTCTATAGTGGCCTTATTTTCTTTCCTCTTTTTAAAACAAAATCTCATTTGAGTCTGTTGAAACTTGCTTGTGATAAAAGGCTGTATAAATAAATTAAATGACCGTGAACATGAACTCCTTTGGGAGGATGCAGATACAGAGAGGACTATGGCACTAGACCACAGGTTCCTACTCCTTTTGGCTTAACACCCTCATAAACAAATCAAATCAACTCATGACTGTCAGATGTTATGTCTCCATGAGCTGTGAGCATTTTAAACGAATAGTGAGTTTTACCTTCTCAGAGTAAATACTTTAAATATTTTCTAGAGGCCTGAAAGAGTACAACTAACCAGTATTTCACAATAAAAAAGCAAAGGCAAGATAAACCTGTTTTTTTTTGTCTTTTCTAACATTTTTTGTCTCAACCCATTCTTTCCCTCAAGTTGCCAAATATGGGTAAGTACCCCTTTAGTGTAATTTTTCAACACATATGCCAGGTTAATGTCAGGTGCAACAAAGTTCACTTAGGTAGATGGTCATGGAGGACGGGTGGATCAAATGCCTAAACCTAACCAAACTGCGAGTGTTTCAAGTCTAACTGGATGTTGCGTATTTATTAGTTTCTTACTTGATCATGGAGTCTTGCACATCCAGCAATGGTGCTAAAAGGGAGTTAAAAAGTGACACCAATGGGTCTTGACCAAGCATCCATTTGTGATGTGTTGGAAGTGATAATGTGTCTGTCTTGTGACCCAACATGTTGATCTCTTGAGCTGTTGGGAGATGCAGACGCCCAGGCTGGGGTCGGGTTGGGAACATATGGTTTGTGATGAACTGTATAAATACCTCTTTCACTCTAAATGTGCTTTATTTGACTTCTGTTTTTTTATTTTACTGTGAAAGGTCAAAGGTCACATTTAGCTTGAGTTCACTGTGTTGGCCTTTATAGAGGCTTGAATGATCACAGATTCATACAGGTGTTGCCTTCTTTAATCAAAACGAAAGTCAACACAGTAAAATACAAATATTACAATTTGAAATCTATGTTTATACATTTTATACATCCATGTTGATTCACAGCCTTTGGTGACTTTTCTGTACTTCTTTACTCACAATTTCCTTCTGTTTATGTCCAATTCAAGAAATCTCAGTAAAAATAAATCTAGACAACAATCTTTGACCCACTTGTTTTCCTCTGCACTTGTTCATTTCGTTTGGGTCACTTGACCCGCCAGTGTGATGTACTGCCGGGACATGAGTCTTTATACGCCGAAGATAGAAAAGCCACAACCACATAATTATAGAGCACTATGGGTGTTTCCAAACTTGCTAACCATACTTCGCTGTTCTCTTTTTTTCTTAAGTTTTCTTCACAGAACAGTTGGGTGTTAAATCAGTGGTACCTTGCTCAATGCAACATCAGTAGACGGAATTTGATGTAGTACTTATTTCTTCTGTTGATTTCTGGTAACTGAACATGTGTCAGCTGTTTGTCTGTGCAAGTGACATTTGACCCTCGATGGGTGTCAAATAGTAACCATAAATATTTGCACCTGCATGTCACACATGTCCTTCTTTTAACCATAGAGTTAGACACAATGCTCTCAACTCACAATTATGGTCCTTTATGTAATAATGTAGAATGTATCCTTTATGTAGTAATAATAAAAAATAAAGACTAGGACAGCACTCCAATTTGACTTTTTAATATTGCATCATGAACAATTCAGCGAGACACCCATCTTCATCATGTGGAAGGGCTTAGTGGTGTCCTAGTCTTTATTTTAATTCAACCTTCTTTTGACCACTCAAATAATAAATAAATAACATTGCAATTTAGTAATTTTTGAATGTATTTTAAATCAGATGGGGTCATTTCAGTTTTGGTTATTTGTTGATTTCACCTCTTACACAGGTTTTGTCTCATTTTAGTTTTAGCAAATATCAAACTCACCACAGCATCAATTATCCAAAAATGAAAATGAAAAGAAAAGGCTATGCTTATTTTTTCCAGCCAGTCTTGAAACCACACACTCAGAGATTTGTGTCTTTTAACAAGCACACAAACTGCAAATCATTCACAAAAATACACAAATGATGTATGACTTTAAATTGAAGATTTATTGCATTCATTGCTTTGATTTACCAACAAGATTTTGAATTTGGAACACTACCCAAATATACTGTTTGGAAATACATAATATAATATAAAACAAAAGTGCAACACTTTCTGTCAATAATTTTAAAGTAAATATGGGGCAAGTTTTGGTCAGATAATGACACATACACAAACAAGGAAGAAACAGATTACAGTGCCGTACAAAAACACACAAATGATCTAAAACAATCAAAACAGGTGAGGGGGCATCTAAAATTATAAAGAGAATCTATCTGCAGTGTCAACTTAGCTATTGCAATGTAGTGTCAATGCCATGGTCAGTTTGTACAAATTTATATGAAAATGTCAAAAAAGAGCCCAAAACCCAAAATTTACATAGTCTTAATACCACTAACTGTTTATTCTTGTTTAAAAGTAAATCCTGTGTAAATAATACGCAAATAAGGCCTTGTCTCTTTTGCTTTTTTTGCACAAGAGACAGAGCCTTTGTGCTGTACAGCAGCCAGTAACAAGGTTTACTATTTTTGTCAAATGAACAATTTCTCTCATGGCTTGGGTATATACGTCGTCAACAGGGCGAGGTCAACGCTTATCACTACCGGCAAAACATAATCTATGTCTGCAGCCGGATTCTAAATCAACAACTTTCCCCGCACATCCCACTGTAACAAAACAACCACGTCCCAATGAAATATATAGCGACAGTAGAAAATACCACCAGAAATACACCAGAATTTCTCTGCAACCCACAAGTTGTAGATTACATAAAACAAAAAGAGACACTGAGAAAGGAGTAGGCTCTTCCTTCTGTTCTGAGAAATAAGCAAATCACAGCTGCTTGGGATCAAAAAGGCCATTATTGTTTAAGAATGCAGTTATGTTACTTTCTTTCTTGTGTAAGTCTGCACACATGACATCTGTTGTATGTCTGCTCGTCCTTGAAGAGGGATCCCTCCTATTTTTCTCTTCCTGAGTTTTTCCTTAAAGGAATCGAGGGTCTAAGGATAGAGTCGTATGCTGCACAGATTTTAAAGCCCCTTTTTGCAAACTTTTTTTTTATGTTGTGCTGTATTAATAAAATTGACTTGACTTCATTTTGATGCACCCCCACTTCTGCAAGAAACTAACAGTAAACATTCTTAGAAAAAGAAAATAATTCAGTTTTAAAAAACACTACTAGAGAGGTGAAAATAAGGCACATAATATTTCAGTGCTAAGGCCAGGCAGAGAGGCAGTGGTAGATTCTGTGATTAACTGTGTAATATGAAGTAGCCTACAAACATAGAATGAGTGACTTTTGAGAGTTTTTTGAGTGTCCAAAACTTCAAGCCGAGTGAACACAGACGTAGAAGTTTTTGTGCTCCTCCCAGTAGTGGAGCTCATCTGTGAAGCTCCAGGAGCAGGCCAGGTCTTTGCTGGTTTTGACTGTGTGGACAATGCAGTCGCCGGGCAACTTCTCAAACAGGAGCTCGGCAACGCCCACCACCGTGGGTTTCTTCTGACTCTGGATCAGCTGCTCGATGTGGTTCTTATCTACAGGCTCAGCCGAGGAGCTGTAGGACACCCAGACGTTAAGTTTCTCATCCGATGAAGGCACCTGGAAGCGACTCTTCCCTGTCGAGCAGTGGTAATCCTTCTTGTTGGCGAATAGGCCTGAAGGAGACTTGTATATACGCACTGACCAGCCCACCCAGTCATATTTCTTCTTTAGATTCTCTATGATAGCATCAGCTAGCTGCTGGCTGGTTAAGTCCGACTGGTCTCTCACCAGTCGACGGGAATCTAGCTCAGCCTGTTTGGGGAAGCTGACGATGCAGTCTTCAATGACAGCATTCATTTTATCCTGGACAACTTTCATCTTCTCACCCCACTCTTTCAGAAGCGCCTCCTCCTCATCATATCCCTTCAGAGCGGCGTGGCCCAAAAGCGCGATAAGTCCGATGCAGAAGAGATTCTTCAACCTGGCACAGAAGTCCTCCATTGGCCGACGACTTTTCTCCTCGTAGTTCAGGGTGATCTCGAGCACAGATTCCCCAGAGAAGTTATCTCCGGTCACAGAGTTGTAGAGGGTGTTAATGTTTTTGTCACCGCCAGTCTTGGCAAAATGCTCCAGGAAAAGCTTCTTCTTTACTTCCCTGAACTTGGGCTTGGCATTGAGGATGTCCATGTACTTCCTGAACTGGTTGGTGATGTTCTCTTCCAGTGGGAAGTACACAGCATCCAGTCCGCTCTTCTTGATCTCATCGTTGATCCGCTGAATCTCCTCTGAGACCACCTCCAGACGCTCTCGGACCTTCTGGAACTGCTCCTTCATGAATACCGCCTCTTTGCTTTCCACATTGTCCAGAGCCAGTTTAACAATTGGAGCAGCGATGGAGAAAACAGGGAAGAGGTCACCGGCGATACTGGCCACCACTTCAGCTCCCTGTTCAAACAATTCCATCACAGTCTCGACCATATCCTTCTTCTCTGCTACAAGCTGCTGGAGTTGGTTTGACATCTTTGCATATGTCTCTCAGACTGATTCTAGCAAGAGAAAAATATTGACATGGTTAGAAACACTCAAAATTAGTCCTGATTTTAAGGGATTTTTAAGCAAGTAAACGTATACTTGCTTAAAAATCTCTTTAACAAAGTGAACAAAGTGAAAGTACAGACTAAAAAACTGAACAACAAGGTAGAAAGTATCAGCCATTTCAGATTTACTGACAGAAGACAGTTTTCCTAACTTACTTACAGTTCTTTGGACTGTGGCCTACTCGCTGGTTCCTCTTACAACACAGCAAAAACTGATAAGGAAAGACAGAAATAGCCAAGTGAGCTTCAGTGCTAGCTGCTGGCCACACCCAGTGAGCAATGAGTCAACAATGCAAAGGGAATTCAGCAGTGACAGAAGGTTGAACTGTTTGTATTTATTTGTGTATTTACTGTTAGGAAATGAACAGTTTCTTTAAAGGGATCACTTAAATTTTGAAGTTTACATTGTGGGCATTACAAGATTGCCAAAGGGGAGTAGCTGTTCTTAAACAAGCCCTGCACCATTTCGCTTAGTACAGAATGACTAGTTGGACAACAAAATGGAGAACTGACTTCAAACAAAAAATTAAGTTATAGTCAAATAATGTCCTGCAAAAGATAAATTATGTGGATAAAATGATAAGTGACTATCTCTCATAACTCCTACTCAGGCAATCTGTCTCTTCTAAAGGTCAATAATGAACTTTCACGCTTAAAGGAATAGCTGAGACTTTTGGGAAAAACACTTATTTGGTTTTTCACAGAGTTAGATGAGAACATAAAAAAGTCAGCCTACCAGCACCTATAAAACCAAAATTCATAGCGTAAAAATGACATGTTGTGGTTTTACATGGGGTTACATGCTGGACTTTTTCGGCTGGGAGCAGTCAGTGATAGTGTCTCTGTTTTTTGTGGATCAGATTTTGTTACCTTTGGACTGAGTCAGACTAGCTGTTTTCCCTGTTTCCAGTCTTTATGCTAAGCTAAGCTAACTGACCACTGGCTGTGACTTCATATTTAACAGGCAGACCTGAGAGTGGTATCGATCTTTTCATACAACTCTCTTCAAGAAGCGAATAAGCATAGTAATAATGTCAAACTTTTGTTTGAACTTTAAGCCAACATGAGATCACCGGATGCTTCTGAGCTCACATCAACAGATTACTTTCCTAACAACTGACCAAACACTATCTACAGATGATGAATGTGTTAAATGGTTAAAAGGTCTAGGAAAGGCTATTAAGTGGACTTTGAGTAATGATTGTTTTCTCAAAAAGTCTGTTGTTATTCTGTAGATAATTGCTGCATCCTAACATAATAATACAAATGTTTGGAAGCAAATATACAGTAATGTTAGATAATTATTGATATGAAAGAAAATACTTCCTGTCTTTCATTTTGCACGGAAAAATCTCTTCCCAAAGGCAGGGAAACATATAAAAGCTGACTGTAAGAGCAGCCCAGACTGGTTTCCTGGGCATGTTCAGACATGTCCTTTTGAAAAACTGGAAATGCGTAATTTGGGTGGAAATCATATTTTGGTACAAAATGATGTTATAATCATCCACTGGCTTCACACACTGTGTCTCAAATTCATCGTCTATGAGGCAGATCAAGATAATGAACCTGTCTTCACAAGTTTAAATCCAGGTTTCTGGCCTTCAGAGTATTGCTCACATTCAGTTTTTAATCTGTGGCTGAAGGAGAAGCAGCAGTGTTGTTTCTCCCTGCCCAGTCAATATTGGAGCAGCATGCGTGGGAAGTGATTAAGTATAAGGTGTTTAACTTGCTGGGCAAGGGTGCGTTTTCCAGTGAAACTCAGCAAGTTACCACGGCAACAAGACAATGGAAACTAATCTGTCAGCTCGTTCATCTCTCTGCTGAGGTCTGCTCTGTGGGATGTATCTGGCCAGAATGCAGAGGATTGCAGAAGATGAAGATAGCATCCATTTCTCAGCCTGATGTGCCACACACCTCTGCAGTGGTCATACACATCTGCAGGCATCCAAATACAAGAAGGATGTCCTCAATGGTGAATACATTCCAACATGGATCTACAGATCTGAACAAAGATGTCTGTCGGATGTCTCCAAAATTAAAGGAATAGTTTGACATTTTGGAAAATGCACTTATTCACTGTTTTTGCTGAGAGTTGATCAGTGTTGTCTTACTGTTAAATATCAAGCTATAGCCAGGAGCTGTTTACCTTAACTTTGCATAAAGAATGCATACAGAACTCACTAATTAACGTGCTTGTTTGTTGAATTTGTAAAAAACACAGCTCATTGAGGTTGTTGGGGTTATGTGCCAGACTATTTGTTGGCCGGGAACAGTTGTCATTCTAACCTCCAGTTCTGTATGGATTAAACAAACTAGATATAATTAGCAAGATATATAGGTGGTGCTGGTAGGCGTTTTTTTTGACAGAGACAGGCTTGCTGTTTCTAGTATATAACCTAAGCTAAGATATCAGGCTGCTGTTTGTAGCTTCATATTTAATGGTAAATCATGGCAAGAAAGCAAATGAGATTTTTTCCAATCAGCCGAGCTATTCCTTTAAATGAGCACCATTAAGCTCTATAACTGCTATGACTGTGGTATAAAATATGGAATATCTGCATACTTTCCTTATAAGACATTAAGAATAAAAACAACAAAGAACAGGAAATTCCAGCAGGATTTTTACAATTACTGTATCTTATTTGATTTGACTGTGCTAAAACTGTGATTCCTGTTTTCCACTTGTGTTCTCTGTCTCTCTCTCAGGCTCCCAAGGGTTATGTAACTGCACTCTGAGTGCTTGTAAAGCATCTTCACACAGACAATTCAAACATAAAAGTGCTTCAAGAAATCACATTTTCAGATCTGGAGGTGCATCTACAGTTCGTATACCAGGGATATGAATGCCAGGCTACAGAAAAGCATAACAAGTCGTCTTTTCACTAATATTTCCACTAATATTCATATAGTAATAAGTATTGGAAATTAAAGTAGGCTACATTTCCTCTAACTATAGCTACTCCTTCCACCTCTGTAATAAAAAGATAAAGAAATGTACAGCCCCTAAATAAACTGAAGTGAAACATGTCACGTGCAGACGGCCACCTATGGCAAACAGACACAGAACTACTTTGAAAGAGTTGAAATAGTTCATGTTTTATTTATGTTATGGGCCTAGAGCTTCCCCTGAACGCAAAGACGACCAACCCCCTCCCTCTGTCGGCTGACCACTCAGTCTGGCCACTGAGAGAAAAAACTAAACGCTCTGTTAATGCGTCCTCTTAATGGAAAATGTATTGATCAGTCCGTGAACGATGGCTCTAATTGTATCATTTTACAGCCGAAATGCCAAACAAACATCGCTGGTTAACGCCACAGATTAGGTTTGTGTTACAACACAACACAAACGTCTGTAAAAAGTTTGACACTTCCTGGAATAAATAAAGCTGTGGGACCGAAGCTGGCAACCAACGCCCATAAAAGTAGACACTTTTTAAACTGCATTAGATTTTGCAGATTCATCTAATGACCCACTTCACTTTATTAAATGAGGCTGCCTTAGCAAAATATATAAGCGTAGGCTATTTAACATTTAATAACAACAAAAAAAGCTCGATTATGTAACGACAGACTGGAATGAAGTCGATGAAGTTGCAGCGATCACTTCCTATTACAGTGCCCACAACCACCATGAAGTTAGATTTAATGTGGCATGTGTCCACTATGAAGTATTTTGAACAGAAATGGACTCACCTTTTAAAGTTTGCGGAAGAAATACACTAACTTCCAGACTGTTTGTCTTCCTATTGGTCATGTGGCTCTCATGTTACAGAGAAGTGGCACACCCAGTCAGACATAAAAAAAAAACTTGGGTGGTGGAGGGGAAAAAAAGTTGTGAGCATAATAGGTTGTTGCTGTGGTGGCGATATTATTACAGCTCAACCTCCACCCATTTAATAAACAATGGCATGTTTTTTAAGCAGTATTACCACTGATGGAGACTGAATTTGTTTTGAGTAGAAATACAGTCTATAGAATATTACACATGATGCTTAATTATGCTTTCAATAATTGAGGTAAGTTTTACCTCAAAAGTGCGTTTAAATAATGCAGTAACAATAATGACAAAAATCATTTACATTTTTATTACAAATTGAAGTAAAATATACATTAGTATATTGATTAAGTGATTGTAGACTAAGGACTTTAGCAAAAGCTTGCACCAAAAGCAGCAAAAATATTACAATAGATTTTTCTTTATATGCATTTGTATCTAGGAGTGGGCGATATGAAAATAATCCTCGACCCGAGTATATGTCATTAATTTCTCTTGTTATATATAAGTCGTGTAGATCAACTGAGGAACTTGATACAATAACTAAAAGGGAAAACAGTCTCAGCTCAAGGTCCAATTACTTGGTTGTTCTAGAGCTTTTGACCGTATCACATAGTCCTCATCAGCAGATTGAGTTGGCTCTGTTGCAACAACCAAAGTGTAAAAATATTTCAATGATGCAGGGGATTATACGTTGAGAGGCCAGGAAGTCACTGCTTCCAGCAAGAAATAGTACACAAATTGTTCTTTTTACTCTTGTATGGCTTGGACAAATGTGATATAAGGTGTTAATTAATGAACTTTAGAGGTGCTGGTAGGCAAATCTTGTTACTTTTTGACAGAGCCAGGCTACTTGTATCTCTCTATTTCAAGTTTGCTAAGCTAAGGTAACTGTCTCCTTAACAGTCACAAGAGTGGGATCAATCTTCTCATCTAACTTTCGGCAAGAGAGCGAACAAGCATGTTTCCATTTAATGTTGATCTTGACAGTTCATTCTTGACATTAGAAACAGCGGTTAGAGAGCGTTCAAAGGCCAATAATGAACTGTAACGCTCAGAATAACAACATTTTTATTTTTGGCAAATCCAAATGGACAAATCTGGCTACTGCACCACATCTAATAACAGCATAAAGTTCTCCTGCTCAATGATTTACAGCATTTTCCACAATGGTCTGACACATGCAGCAATGTTGAAGGGGTTAAAGAGGACGGGTACTTTGGTATAAAAGTATGGCAAAGTCTCTGGCAGCTAACAAATTAATATAATCATATCGCCCAACCCTATTATCCCAGAATCATTATAATTTTCATGAGGCTAAGTCAAAGCTGGCATTGAGATGTATGGCTTGAAAATTTCTATAACACCCTGAAGCTGCTGTATCATCAACAGAGGGAAGATATATATGTAAAAGAATAAAGATCATTACAAGTAAGACAATAAATCACCAGAAACCAGACATAGCAGATTATGCTTCAACACTGACAATATTTATGAATACATTTCTATATTTAATGCAAATATTTCCAGGTTTCTGGCAAAGACAATCATGAATTTATCTATAGCACATTTCTTCCTCTATGGAGCTATACTTTATGTTTTTCTGTAAGCCTACTCGGGATGGATACACAGGTAGGCTCTTTTGTGTTTTCCATAGTAGTAACAATCCTCATGGAAGTTGTTGATCTCTGCCACCTCCTTGTAATGGCTGACAGCATGGACCAGGCAGTTGGGGAAGCTCTTGCTCAAAGACAGAGCCACTCCCATCATGTTCCCCTTCAGCTTCTGACTCTCAATCTGCTCTTGGATCTGACTCTTGTTGATTGGCTTGGGGTTAACACAGAAAGAGACCACCACTTTGATCTTGTTGTTGGTCAAAATGTCGAACCAGTTGGCCCCTCCACTTCCGTGGTACTTCTTTCCTGCCAACCAGTTGAAAAAGAAAATGCGCTCCCTGTCGCTGAAGGCCCTGATGGACCAGTTCACCCAGTCGTATTTCTTAACAAGTGAATCCAGAAGGGATTTGGTGAAGTCGCGGCTGACAGTGCCAGGATTCTCTTGAAGAAGGTGCTCCATGTCCAGCTTGGCTTGATCTGCAAAGTTCTCTGTACAGTCATCCACAGCCGCTTTCATACGTTTCTCCACATCCTCCATCCTTCCCTGCCACTTCTTCACCATCTCCTCCCCCACCGCCCCTTCCTTGAGGGCGGCATGGCCCATGACGGCAATAATTCCAACTACAAAGAGCTTCTTCAGCCGTGCGCAGAAATCCTCTACTGCCCTTCTGCTTCTCTGCTCTGTGGTGACTACAATTTCCAGCATAGGATCTCCTGCAGTGTTCTCCCCAGTGACAGCATTGTAGAGGGCATCCAAGTTCAAGTCGCTATCGGTGTTCTCATAATGGCTGATGAACTTCTCCATCTTCTTCTCTTTGAACTTTGGCTTAGCATTGACAAAGTCCTGAAACTTTTCATACTGGCTGAGCATCTGTGCCTCTCGATCAAAGTTCTGCTTGTTCATGGACGTCTTCTGTAGCTCCAGGGCAATCTTATCAATCTCATCTTGGATTCCCTCAAGTTGCTGGTTGACCAGTTCGAATTGCCGAGTCAGGTACCGGGCCTCTTTGCCCTCCGGGTTGCTGAGTATCTCGGCTGAAGCCACGAACACAGCCTCCAAGACAGGGTGAAGCTGGCCCACTGTGGCAGCTAGTACCTCAGAGGCTTGCCCCATGATCTCCACACCTTTCTCGATCTTGTCCCTGTTCTGTACGAGCCAATCTGCCACACTGTTCATCTTTGTAATATATATTTCACACTAATTACTCTAATTTTTTTTCCACAGCCAGAGACTTTGCTGGTGCCTGAAAGAAGAAGAAACATGAAACCCTTGTAAAGTTTATTATACTGGGATTTTATGACATTTCAGAAAACACTGCCCTTTTTCTTTTTTCAGGTACATTTGGCAAAGCCAGTGTAATCAGCTGACATTAAGTAATATTTTTCTCACAGGACATTTTCCTGACGAGCAAAACCCTACAGTAAAGCAAACAGCAGGTCATGTCAGCACATGTAGGCATCCAGTTTCATGCCGCGCCCTTAGAGCCTCAGTTAATGACAGGGACTCTTTTTTTTAAGCCTTGGTGGCATTGACACATATCAAACAGGCTCATGGAAGTACACAAATGAGGCACACATGGATTGAAATTCAGAACAAATATCAAACATGGTGTGTGTACTCATGAATTATGACGCGAAGTATTGTGCAACGTTGCAGTATTGGCCTTTTGGGATGTCATTTTTACTGCTTTAACAATAGCCAAGACATAAAGCAAACACAGATGTTCACAACATGGGAAAAGATGGGGATTTACAAGTAACGATAGTACAGTTTTCTGCGTAAAATACACAAGAGAGATGACCTAACTAATTTGGTCGTTCCCTGGAGCCCATATCCGTTCAGAAAAGGGCACACCCAGGTTTGAGAGAAGAAAATCCCCACCACTACACTTGTTCAATAATAAAATCACACTTCCCTCATCATTACAGCCCCAGTGTAATTAGAACCAAACAAATAAAAATATGTTTTTGAGGGTTTGGTATGAAAAAAGAGACATTTACAAGTTCATATGTAACCACAGAACATAGCCTCACCAATAACTGCTGCAGAGATGAGATCAGTGGTGTCATTTTACAGCCTTTTCTATCACCTCACTAATTAGATTCATGTTATTTAGCCACATGCCATCAGTGTTTTTACAATTTTTCCATATTGCTATGTGAAGCAGCTTATGAAAATAACAAAAGTGCACCATTCAAAATTTCAATTTGAATTACATAACAGAATTAATTCCATTCTAAGAAGGGAAAAGAAACAGTGAAAGAAAATACTTACTGAGTAATTACCTTGGTTTGTGCTAGAAAATATCTTCCTTTGTAAACACCCCCCAAAAAGTTTGTCTTCTTTTAGCACAAAAGGTAAAATGTAATTTTGTGAGAGGAAAAAAAGGCGAGTCCCATACAGCACTTGATCAAACACTGCTTTCCTTTTGACATGCTTTGCTACAGAACTACAGAGCTTTAAAAGAGGCTACATACGAAAGTCCTTAACAAAACCACATCCCAAAGACTCATCTCTACCTCTAGCATTTCATTTGAATTTGGGCTTTTTCTGGAGAAAAAAAACCCCTTTGACTTTTACGGAAATTAAGGATTTAAAAAAAAATCCCACTTCCTCAAAGCTTCTAATCAAGGCCAGCTTTAGTAATTGTGAGAAAAATTTAACAAAGATCATTTAAATAAACAAATATTCCCTTTTTCTTCTTTTTTCTCTCCCCCCCTCGTTTTTACATCTTATAGAAAACTACAAATGATGCTAAAGTGGTGAAGGAGATGATAGAGATGCTGAATCAGAAATTAGAGCAGAGAAAGAAGAACTCACCTT
Organism: Lepomis gibbosus; assembly: GCA_029875015.1. Lineage (NCBI taxonomy): Eukaryota > Metazoa > Chordata > Actinopteri > Centrarchiformes > Centrarchidae > Lepomis > Lepomis gibbosus. Next base: position 38,190 of record JAPMOB010221425.1, on the reverse strand, counting down.
TCTAGCTAAATGTCCAGTGGGCTACAGTCCAGTTATCCAACAGTCCAGCTGTGCCTGTGAGCACCAGCCTCCTTGGGATGTATATATAGACTCTCTCTCTCCCTCTCTCTCTCTCACACTCTCTCTCTCTTTCTCTCCCGGTGTCTGTCTGTCTCTCTATCGTCACTCCCCCTTTGGAACTCCTCCATCCTGTTCCAGCATTCCTCAAAAACCCACTCAGAGGGATGAGGGGCCGGCACTGACACAGATAACGTCCTGTAAACACTCCCCATGCAGGGACACCATGCACCCTGGGAAAAGTTTAAAACAAACTGGATTCTCTCTCCTTGTGTGTGTGTGTGTGTGTGTGTGTGTGTGTGTGTGTGTGTGTAGTAGGGTTCAGCAAAGTGACCCATCAGGACAAAACCCTTCTTGTTGTGGCATGAATAAGGTTGCCATGGTCACTGCATTGGTTCCTCAGACTTCTGTGAGTCTACGCATGCTCGACAGACGAATTTAGCTCCTTCTGTTTGCAACAAGTTTGGATTAACATCAAGTTTTACGCCTTAATAACAAAATAAGACATTATTTAAAAGATGTAAGCTGGGACCAGTTTTCTGAATAATACTTTTTAAGAAAAGCCTTTTGTGATGATTTAGTAAATGTTGACCTACTTCACTCTGAATCTGATAATTAGTGATGGAAAGCTATTGGCTACTGGATTCAAGCATTGCAAAGAGGGTTGACATTTACCCCGCAGAGGCAGCATTTTCAGTCCGTCACAGTGCCGCCCAGTGAAAGAGAGTCTGTGTTTCTGAGTATACACCATGACAGTCACAGCTCACTCATGGTCTTTGTGCTTTATAAATGAGGCTGTGACACACGCCTCCCGATGTAACTGTCAACTAGGGTCCTTATCATAAAGAGGCGGGGACAGGAAGAGGAGGGAAGGATGTCTGCAGCAAATTGATGCTGGTCAGCCGAGTAGAGAAGGAGGGTTAGGCGAGTATGTTCGCCACTGCCTTGTTCCTGTGTCGTCCCAATGTCAGATCTCACACTTGACTATCTTGTAACCATCAGAAAGTGGACATCAGCTTTCGCAGGGACTCAACAGTATGTGGCGTGATGGGTGGTACAGGCTGATGGTAAACACACACTGTAGAGTCTTGCATGTAACGCCACTCAGCTGGAGGACCTCACTTGCTCTCTATGAGTGTTGTGCTTCATGTTTGTTTTCCAGGCAAATCTTTCTATAGATCTAAATTTCTTTCATGTTGGCAAAGACAATCTGCAGAACACACACTCCCACACACACATACACTAGGCCCTCACATTTGGAGCTTGTAACTGAAGAAAAAGCACGCCCTATTAAAAGGGCTCTGGCTCCACCATCAATAGAGTGTTGAATTTGTTGAAAAGTTCTGCCTTTGTTGTTTGTGGTTTCAGGCCCATCAGGTGGAAACATGGGTGAAATATTTGAGATAATGATAGCCAGCTGAGGAAAGAGGGGCAGAAAGCTTTGTGTGCATGTAGCTGTTTTGTCTGGCTTTACTCAGCATGCATCCACTCAGCATGTTAGACAAGCAGAATGTTAGACAAGCAGAATTAAAGGGGATTTCATCTTTGTGTAATCCAGATGCTTGAGAGTATTATGTCCACTTTTTGATGCACCAATTTATTAGAATGGTGTTGCATTTTTTTCTGTATCATATAAATATATGCTCAAATTGTACTATAATAAGATGTCGTGGATCCAAGTGCAACATTTATTCCTTGAATGAACAACACAAGAAAGTAAAAAGTCGTAAGATTCATCCAATCAGTCAAATCTCAAAAGATTTTTTTTTTTTTTTAGATATTTACGTGATTTTATGTGACGTTCTTGACTGTTTTGTCTAATGGCAATAAATCTAATAACAAAATCCAGTAACAGATATTGTGCCTTCTTTGTAGTTTGTGTCTGAAAGCTGAAATGATAAATTACTTCCTTGTACGAGGAAGCTATTGACCACGTTTTATCTTTTCGACCTTGGCCAATGGCTAGTGTTTCCTCCTCACCACAAGATGTCTCTTCAGCTCACATGAAAAGCGCCCAGTGGCTCATCCCATGGCAGAATACACACATCATTTTCTGGAAAGGGCTGATGTTTGAAAAAAAGTCAATAGCACTAATTGTGAGATAAGAGAAAAGAACTTCTACATCAGAGGAGATTTTATAGTATGTGTATCTGTATGTTGGATACTAAGAAAAGAAAGAGCAATAAAATGACAAAAGACAAAACACAGAGAAAATAAAAATTCTAAGCCTTGAATAGAAGACTTAATTTTGGCAAATCTTTAAACAGAGCCATGAATTTTGATGTTTACACCAGGATACAGTGCCAATTCAGTGCACACACTGGACAACCTAATCAGTGAACCATTTTGATATAGGCACACTATTGTCTAAATCAGTAAACAATCGAGATGCTGTATGCACACAATAAAGAATGCTTACAGCAGGTAATACATTCTCAAACACATTTTCTCTTGAGGTTTATTTATCCACTCCAGACTATTACATCAGTGTATGGAAGGGCTGGTTCACAAATAGAAAGTTGTAAGTGGGAAGGATGGGATTTAGTAACCGTCATGCTGGATTTATCTGACTTCCATGGGAAAATTAATGTGGGCTGGTTTGACAGGTCCTACAGTTGAGCTGTAAAAATTAAAATACTTTACTGACGTAATAGGTGCCTGACTGTGGGATATTGCCGGAGGCCCCAAACAGCAGACAGAAGGTTGGTCCATGCCCGGATTATCACTTATTAGCATCTCGCATTGATTTGAATAGCAGGAAGGGACGTGTTCAAACATGCTTCATGCAAATACAACAGAGATATTCGGATGAACATGTAAACGTGGCCTCCATCTGCTTTTAAAGTTGTGAATATTTCACAATTGCGTTTCTGCCCATGTTGCCACGGCAGAAGATTTGATGGTGAACATTGCATACTATGTCAAATGCTCACATCACAGTGGTGATGGCACAATTTTTTTTAATGGAAGATGTAAATGCATGTAGAACACATGGGGATTGGAATGCCGTCAAATCAGCCGAACCACATTATCTGTGGTCAGGCAGACATTATCCAGAAAATGTATGCTGTGGTTCTAGTGGTGCTAGATGAAAAGCCAGAGGATCATTAAAGTCATTAACATGAATCCTATGGGAGCCATGAATGTCTGTACAAAACTACAAATAAATCCAGTAGTTGTTGAGAAAAATATAAAGTCCAAAGTGGTCATCCGGCTAACACTGCCATCTCTGTAGAGCCACACCGCTAGTGTGGTTAAAAAGATTTGGATGGCTAGGGCTGACCCCGAATAGTCGAAGATTCGATCCATCGATCTTTGATGGGTCGAGCCTGACTTGACTGTCAATCTCACAGTCGAAGCTTCGCAGCGAAACAAGGATCATGCCATTTTGGTGATATCGGGGTGGCTCAACGTCGAATTTTACATAGAACAACTAGTTTTCTTAATATACAGCCTATTACAATATACATTTCAACGTTTAATGCTGGAAAGAAAAAAAGAATAAAGCTTTCAATAAATGTTTTTAAAGTGTGTAAATGTGCGTGTATGTGTGTAGTGGCAGAAGAGGAACACTTACTGAAGAGACGGAACCCCAGCTTCACTGGTTTTGTGCCGAGTTGTACGCACCTCGTGGGACTTTCGGATAATTTATCAACACTGATGAACCAAACAAAGAATTTTGTATAGTTTTTAAATACGGCTACTTTAACCGCGACGACTCGCAACATGCATGCAGTTGTCGGCAGCACGCAAAACTCTGCACAAGACTGGCTTAGCTGGAAATTTACAGTGCAAGTTGAATGAAAAGAGACTGCAGCTCTGCTGCAAGCTGAGCCCCCATGCGTTACCCTATCCACCCCCCGGCTCGCAATCGACGCACACACAAAAACACACGAGTCGACTATAGGCGGGACTTGACAATTCTGATTCGACTATATAAATCCTAAGTCGGGGACAGCCTTAGATGGCACAGATACTTTTCATACTGAGACTGAAATTTCAGCAATTCTTTTTGTCTGAATTTGTCCTTCAGGGATTTTTTGTGATGAAGTAACACAACTGATTCTGAGTAACCCTGGCCTTCCCCCTTCCCTCTCCAGATGTTTCCAGGTCACAGAGAACATGCCGTTTGGTGACAGACCAAAGTTTCACTTGGTCTAAAAACGTCAAGCGAGAGCTGGGACAGAGGCAATCTGCTTCCTTAGTTTATTTCAAGGTTGGTTCCATGGAAAATAAATGAAATGTCAGAACTGCCATCAGCTCCTTTTTGCTGATTGTTCAAATCTTATCTCGTACTGTAACTTCAGTAGTGTGTTGAAAGTGCTTATTTAAATGACAACAAATTTCAACATGGTTTGTCTGCTTTTTTGTTTTGTTTGTAGGAAGTGCATGTGTTTTTTTTTACCTCAATGTGGCTTGGAAATGATTAAGGAGGCACCTTCAAGAGAAAAGAAATTTCTACAAAGCGACTTTCAATTGCTAAATACGGCAGAGGTCGCACACCTCTGAAGCAACAAGGGGTTAAGCGTCTTGCTCAGGGACACATGGGTGTCTCAGAGTGGGTTTGAACCTGGGTCTCACACACCAAAGGCATGTGTCTTATCCACTGCTCCACCCTCTCGTTATTAGTTATTATTAAGTTACCCCCTCTCCCAAAAATATCTTAAGATATCAGTAGTGTTACACACAATAACTGACTCTCAGTAATTGTTAAATTTACAGTATCATGGTCCAACACTTTGTCACTTGCCTCCTCCTAATCCTCTTTTTATTGAGCGGTTTGCTCATGATACATAATACAACTGAACTTTGACCAGTCTGAGTCATGCACCAATGCTCTGTATGCGCAACAATGACTCCAGAAGCGAAAGGCTGAGAGACAGCCTTGATACAAGCCAATCTGTCACTTCCTCAAATCAATACAAACTTCGGTTAGATCTGAGGAAACAGATAAAGGTTCACTGTCTGGGAGAAAGCGACTTATTGATTGCAGGCAAATTCACCCTTGAGTCCATCTTTGCATTTACACAAGTGAGTCAAACCACCTTGAAGCTCCAAGTAAATTGAAAATCCAATTACTCTTGCTGGCAGACATTTTGTTTAATCATATTGTTGTGCTCTTGATTTACCGAAAGCCTCCAAAAAAGGCCTGTATGTACTATTTAATGTCAGACTGTTATTACAGAAGTTATGCTAATCCATGATTCTCTAATTATATTACTAAACTTTATGATATATTATTTTAGATCAGTTTATTTCCACAGTAAAGGTTACAGTAGTGACATGCTCCCATTTTACCCTTTATGTAGATGAAGCAGCTCTGGTTATTCACAGAGACAGAGCATGTGACAGTTCTGACTGCAGAAATCCTACACAGTAATGATAGATAGTCACAAGAAAATACATTAATGAATATTTTGGGGAAAAGTGTCACATGTATTGTTGCATGTAAATACTGCTATGACAAACAAGAGAAACTCTTGCAGGGGATAGAACATGTTTTACAGAACAGATCAATATAGCAATTAAAACTGTAATTCACTAATGCTTTTGTGGACAGACAAATAAGCCTAGGGGACTATTTATACTTTAGCTTGAGGGGGAAACTCCCAGAACTTCCCTGAATGTTGAGGTTACACTTCGTCCTCCCCCATCCTCCTCATAAAATTATACAGTTTCTTCTTTAGGAAACCACACTGTGTTAGTTACAAAGTGGACTCCTACACAAAAATTCAAATGAAAAAAAAAAATGATACAGGAGTTGGTCTTCCAAAACTAAATCCCTGCTTTATCTTAGCAGTTCCCAACCTGGGGGGCATATGAGATTGCAAAATGAATCCAAGGGGTTGTGAGTGGATCACTTACAAGAAAAAAACTTTTTTCTGTGCATAAAACCATGTTTATTTTCAGACTTTGTGATTTACTATTCAGGCATCTAAATATTATTCAAATTCAAGACGATATTTGTTAGTATTGAGGGGTTACAAGCAAAAACAAAGTAGTGAATCACTAACCCTCTAACTTTCTTCTTACATCCACCTCAGGTAGCCCTGACTCTGAACAGAATAAACATGTTACATTTCATCACAGGTGAAATCAGGCATGACAATCAGGCATTGCAGGATGTTACAATGAAATACAGGAATAAAGCTTAAATCATATGTATTTTCATTTTGAGTCAATACCCCACTTCAGTAAGTGTGTGGTTAACTTGCTACTTTGAGCATGATAGTGAAATTTAACCTTCCTTTGAGTTGTGTTCAAATTTATTTTCAACAATAAATTCACTGTAGCACATCTGCTGGTAGAACTATTGCTTAACAAACATTAGCTCAGTTTAATTGTTACTAGGGGCCAAAGTCAAATAATGCAAGAAATACTGATAAGAAAATATGAAGAAAAGAAGGTGATGATCAGCATTGAGAAATGGTGAATAATATATTTATAATTGAAGATTTTATTTGTATAATAAAGAATAAATATACAGAAAAGAAGAGGTGATGGCGAAAATGTGCATTGCATTTCAGTGCTGTGTTCAGAAAGTCCTCTGTATTTGTTGATGTTCCCATGAGGATTTGATGCAGACTGTAAGAGATTAACTGAGTGAAGGACTCTCTGTGACGTGGCATTTCCTGGTTCTCTCCTCTTTCATTTCCTCTTTCTCACGCTTTTATTAATTTACCTCCCACTCCCTTTGGGTCATTATCCATAACTTCCCCTCCCCCATTAGTGTTGAGCAACAACACTCACCTAGCATACTAGTGGCTGTTATTGGTGAAAGAAAGGGGATTTTTCTTTTAAAATGTCAAATCATTCCTGCTTTCAGTTACCAGATTAAAACCAGTAGTATAATCCAAGAAATTCTCAAACTCACTGACAGTCTGCAATCTGAATTTACTTCCTGACCATTACAATATGTAAGATTTTTTTTTATCTTTTGCAGAACATTGTTGTTAGGCTTTTGGGAAACTTTTAGCTGTTCTGCTAAATAAAGCTTAACAGAATGAGAGGAGACAGGTAAGAGCTGTAGACTATAAATGAGGAAAGACAGATGGGTTCGTAAAAAGACACAATGCAGGTCAGGGAGAAAAAGACATGAATTTTTCTGAGATTCTTCAGTGCTAACAGAGCCGACGACCTGCTGCAAACAAGGGAGAGAGGAATCTGACTTTGTGTGTGTGTGTGTGTGTGTGTGTGAGTGTATAGGGGGGTTAGACTACGACAGCACTGGTGGGAGGGGGGTTCAGTGAGACAACATGGGGCCTCAAAGAGGGAAGACAGACTGTGATGGCATCAGAGGAGAAAAGGCAATGTTGGAAAACATGAGGGAAATTTTGAGGCATCGCAGATGGAAGACACGTGTTTACCACACAGTGGATTTTCACTTAAAAGCTTTACTGACAGATGGATTCCCCAGACATTCCAGATGCATTCAGGCACATAAAGACCTTCTTTAGATATATACTGCAGGTAAAACTGCTGAAATACGTAATTTTTCAATTTACCTGCATCTGTAAAGTTCAAATCCATCATAACATTACAAGCTATATAATTACAAATTATAATGACATTCATGTCACCTGGTCAATTAATGATTTTTATTGCTGCATACCATATGCCATCAATGAATAAAAGTACAAAACCCACAAAGCTCTGTTTTCTTATATGTGCTTAATGTAATACTAAAATATTCTGTAATCCTTGACAATAATTACAAATCAAGCATATTTTCAGAAAGGGGCTTTCTGGATCAGTTATTAATAAAAAATACATTTGTTAAAATATTTAACAAGTTCTTAAAAAAATGATTCTTAATTCTATGATTGTATCTTGTGAATGTGTGGTGCATTTTAACTTTTATGTAACATATTATTGTGTACTTTTAGTTTGAAATGTCTGTGTTTGGGGGTGCTGCATCCTTTAGGGGCTGGCCTTTCATGGGTCTGCCATCTTGTTGTGTACATAAAAGCTGTTTTGTTACACATTCTGTAAAACAACCTAAAAAGTATTGTGCTAAAATGTGTTTGTAGATGTAGTCACACTTCTTCAGTAATCCAGTTCAAATTATTTTTCACATTTACTTCTTTGAGCAACTAGTTGGCTGCTGAAGTAGCAACAGCACACTCTGCTACCTCTGCTACTGTGTACAACCTTGCTGTGGCCATTTTGGATGACCTCTTGTGTCAACTGCACTTTTTCACAACTGGTTGCACTTCTAAAGGTAAATCTAAACACTATTCAGTATGCACACCAACTTTCTGTCCTGTTTTTGATTGAAGAATGAGAACAAATCATCTCAAAACCAAAAGCCCACATAGATTTTTCTTGAACCATGCACTAAATGCACAGAAGCTAATAGACACAAGAAGTTGCAAACTAACTAGTTTGGCAGAAGTACTATCCCCAGGTGATAAGCTGTTCCCTAGATGCAATAATTACCAACACATATAGATGCTCATGTAACTTAAAATGTCACTTATATGTGGTCCAGTGAGTAGATGCTATTCATGTTTACTGTTTATTTTTCTTTCCAGCATCTATGAGCATTTGGCATGTAGTTACAAACACTTGTATGTTGTCATAGTTAAATACTGATTTTTAATTAAACAACATTATGTCCATAAATATAACATGTAATATGCCTAAAACAGTCAGCCTTCAGCCAGGTGGTGTCGTCAGTCCTGAGTTCTGGGCTTGGACCTGCAGCCAGTGTGTCACTGAACAAATGTTTTAATGCTTTTTATTGGATTAGTCCACTCAAAGAGCAGCAGGCTGGTCGATGGTCCACTCGGACTGATGGGTAATAGCATTATCCTGTGTGGACCAGGATTGGCAGACACCAGCGGACTGAGCTATCCTACCATTGATCGACGTTATCCCCCAGGGGCACTCTGATGCTAGCCTCCATGCAGTGTTTCATTTGTTTATGAAATATTGATATTGGCTGCTATCTCCTCTTGGAGATGAGGCAATTCAACTTGATGGAAAGGAGAGCATTTGGGGATGTTTTTTTGAAAAGGATGTAATCAATTAATTATTTCCAGAGTTAAATGATGCCGGGTTTTTGCTTTTTGTGCCATATTTCATATTAAGTTCTACTGCGCCATAGCCTTAAGTCCCAACAGAGACAGGGAAACATCTGTACCTGCTTCTTGTAAGTTTTCTGGTAAATGGTAAAAATGAGGATCAGGGGGATTAACAGTCTAATGTGACACTGTGACACTCAAAAACTGCACTTTCATTTTGTATAGGAGCTCTAAAGTGATGTGAATCTCCTAACTATAAATCAATTAGCAAAACACGAAACAGCTGAAAAAGCTGTACAAACTTTAACACTTGTTAAAGTAACTAAATGTATCCTCTAAAATGTAAGACTACAAATCAGGAAGGCCCATAGCAACAGGCATCATTTCTAAGGTTGACTTTGTTAAAAACATGTTTACGCTTCAGATCGGTATGTTGATAGCGCCCTCTGTCTGCAGACCACCTGTGGTACCATTTCCTTATCAGATTTCACTCTTTTATTCAGAAAACCTTACTTTAACCTCCCCTCAACCGCAAAAACAAGCTAACTCTGGCTCCTGTGGCTTTAGATGGATGCAGTAGATCTAGTCAGTAAACAGATGCTTTAGTCTTCCCATAATGACAGTCAGGATTGACGGGCTACCACAGCCAAAGCCTTTTATACAGGGAAAGAGCCTCTTGGATCAATAGTTGTTACCTAGGCAAAGCCCACACAACCACTAATGAATCCCCTGGCTTACAGTACAGGCTTCCAATGGTCTTTAGGTCTACACAGGAGAAAAACCTGGGAAATATTTAACACTCCTCTTACCAATGTAAAAATGAACATCTGAATACATCCGCACATTGGATTAAAATATAAAAATGAAGAGATTGGGATGGGTTTTAGTTAAATTAGCTGTAAATGTATCAAAGTAGGTGAACAGGCCTAACAGCAGGTGCAGGTGTCACGCCAGTGAGTTTCCTGTTTTGTTTATTGTATTGTGTTACAACATTTCAGTGGTCTGCTCTCTGGGGCTGGTTCTGCGGTTTTTGAACTGAGCTGTTGTCTGGCACACCCATCCGTCTGTCTGCTCCGCATTTCTGTTTTTTCACCGCAGGATTAAAGTATTGGTATATCAAAGCTGGTAAAGTCTTTAGAAAGTAGTCACCTGTCTGGGTTTTCTAATTATAAACAGGCTTTGTGCCAACAAAGTAGCAGGCGCGTTGTTGTGGTGACGTCTGTCTTTGAACAGTGAAACATTTTGCTTTGTTTTGGTTTTGTATTCAAGCATATTTGTTTTAGAATGAAAATAATGAGTGTAAAGGTCCGAGTAAGAGTGTTTAGGCTGCAACTCATGCTGACTTCCCCAACTTTAGGAGAATGCAGCAGGACAATAACAGTTTTTTTGGGGGGGGTTTACACTCTTCACTTAATATGGATGTCAGCACCCTCAAATAAAGTTTTAGTTCAACATTTTGGGGACTGGTTTCAGTGAATGAGATGAGCTGATTCATATCACACTCATCTATGTTAAGTGAGGAGCTGGAGTCAGCAAACGATTAATTTAGCAAAAAACTACAAGCATTGGGAAACAGCTAGCCTGGCTCTGTCCAAAGTTCAAAAACACACTTAACAGCACAGCTAAAGCTCACTAATTAAAGGAATAGTTTGAAATAGGTTTTATTGTTTGCTTTATTGATGAGAGTTGAATGAGAAGACTGATACATATAAATGTACGTATGCTAAATATTAAGCTACCTTCAGCGGCCGTTTTGCTTAGCTTAGCATAAATACTTAAAATAGGGGAAAACATCTAGCCTGTTTCTGTCCAAAAATAACAAAATCTGCCCACCAGCACCTCTAAAGCTTATTAATTTAAACATTATATTTCATTTAATTCTCACAGAAATTGAAGTGTAAATGGCAATTCACTATTTCTTGGCTGGTAAACAAACTAGATACATTATTAGTGAGCTTTAGAGGTGCTGGTACTGTAGGTGTATTTTTGAACTTTTGACAGAGCCAGACGGTCAATCAAAAATCTTTCCGCTGAAATATAACAACCTCATCAGCTATTTTCCACTGCACACAGACAAACCACTGTTCTGCACTGCACTGTATTACAGATAACACTTGATGGATTCTGACAGGCTTGATTTACGCCAGAGAAGCCTTGCAGCTAAAGACCCTCCAGATCCACTGAGATATGAAATGATGGCTGTCTCCACCAGCTCGGCACCTGCACCACGCAGTATGACTGATACCATCCTGCTAAACCAAGCACTTTGCTGCTCATCTGCAGGGTATTAGCTCAGCCAAAGGTTATTCATAGACTATCAAACTAGAGCTGCGGTCCGGAAATGCTGACTTATGTGTAAATATCAATTCAATTAGTCGGAGTCCCTGTTGCTGAGGGTGCACTGCCTCGTTTTAATGGGCACAGACACTAACAGTGCTGCGTAAATCACATTTGTACAAGAAAAGAGAGGCAGATATTAGGTTATACTTGTTTATACATCCATTAACTATTTGTGTTCTGTCAATAATTGTCATAAAGCATAAAGAGTATGCTGGCCATTAGTCATGCACTGATTTTATTAAGATTGTTTGGTTTGAATATAGATGTGGCTGTGGCGCAAGTTATAATACACTTTGATATAAATAAATGTCCAATTACATCATTGTTCTGTATAAGACAATGGATTTAAAACAACCGGGTACATAGTGGTACATTTGTTGTCACAGATAGTTCTTGCCTTGGGAAGATTTTTTGATGCCCAGTTAGTGAAATGATTTAAAATTTCTGGCAAAAATCACAGTGGCGTGAGTGCTTAGAATGAGCTGGGATATTACAAAGAAATAAAATGCCCCCCACATCAACAGAAAATCATACATAAACCATCACATTTGGCTGGCAAGTGCAAAACAACACAGCAATTATCATTTATCACAACATGTTCCAAAAAATGAAAAAATCTTGCATACTAAATCACTTCTCATGCAGGCTGAATCAACTGAAATGAACCATTATATATAATTGTAGGCACAACACTGGTAAGCAGTGGGGTTTGGTTGTTTTGGTTCGAGGTGTTTGAATGTGTTTAGAACACAAGGCACATTGTCGCAGCTCCAGTGCCAAACTCCATGTCTCTTGTTTTTCACGGCTGAAAAAGTAACCTCTGCCCCCTTCCCACCCCCTTCACAGTTATGTAGGCCAGCCTGCTGAGCAGAGACAAAATGGGAGCACAGCTCAGTAGATGCCACCTCAGCAAAACCATCTCTTTAGAGCTGTAGGTGCAGAAGCTATTTCTCATGGGAGACTGGATTATTACTTTATGCAGCTGAGGTAAAAGCATAGACACTTCCTATTATATACAGTAGTGTTAGTGTAACATTTCTTACAGTTATAAAGAAACAGGTAAATAATAATAATGTTAAAAAATACAAGTATACATATAGTGACACAATTCATAATATGCAAGCAGCTGCAACATGAAATACATGTACATACATTTTTTATAATTATATTAACTATCTGTATAATTGAGACAATCCAGAAAGCTACTAAAAGTTTATTTGTGATTAAATTCTTCTAACACAAATCCAATGTTTCTGATAGGGACGTACCGATATGACTTTTTCTAACTCTCTGATACTGATTACAACTGGACTGAGTACCAATCCAGTAAGTGCTGCTTTTCCACCCAATTTAAAATCTTTATACTATACTACATGGACCTGATGTGTAAAGTAACATGAGGATATAACTATACACAGTTTGCTTAATAACATCAGTTTTGACACCCATCAAGCGTATGACCAGATTCTGAGATTAAGTATTTAAGTTTTTCTATTAAAAACTAACATACTGCTATTCTCAGCGTAGTTTGCAGGTGGACAAGCAACACAAATCTGCAATAACTCAATTTAAACAAACATCTCTGCTTTTAAATCCTAAAATCGTAAACATGCGTCAGCTTTACTCCGAGTGCACACACACTGCAACGTTCTTGTGTCTCTCCCAGTAGTGACACTCTTCCGGAAAGCTCCACGCAGCTGCAGACTCCTTGTGGCGACTGACGGCGTGAACAACAAACCCGCACAGCTGCTTCTCCAACACCTCCACCACTGCTGGGGCGTTTCCCTTCTTCCCCTGGCCCTCCATCACCTGCCGGATGTAGTCGCGGGGCACCGGCTGGGGTTTGGTGCTGTACGACACCACCAGGTTGATGTTGTTTACCTGGAGCACCTCAAACCAGTTCTGTCCCGCCACGTGATGAAAGTGCTCCCCTGCTCTCCAGTTCCGGTAGGTGCTCCCTGAATGGTTAATTAGCCGCACTGACCAGCTGACCCAGTCATACTTTTTCACCAAGAACTCAAGAAGCTGCTGGGTTGTATCTTGCAGGTTCTCTTCTTCCTTTTCTTGTAGGAGGCACTGGGCGTCTAATTTTGCTTGCTCTGGGAAGGCAGCGATACAGGACTCGATGGTTGTCTTCATCCTGGACTCTACTTCTTCTATTTTGTTGCTCCACTCTTGGATTTTGACGTCTTCTTCCTCTTGGCCCTGGGTTAAGGCACAGTGACCCAGCAGAGCAATCAGGCCCAAACAGAAGAGCTCTTTCATCCGGACACAGAAATCTTCCAGGAGACGGCGGTTCCTTGCTACATACCTGTAAAACAGACAAACCATTTACATTTCTGATGCTCAAATCCAGAGAAACTTACAATGATAATAGTGCCAAAGACATGAGAGCTGCAATGAAGCCAGAAATGTATGATGAAATCTAACAATTTACCTTTCGACCACCTCTAAAACAGACTCTCCAAAGCTGTTTGTCCCCATCACAGCATCATACAGCACAAAAAGGTTCTTCTCTCCTCCAGTTTTAGCAAAGTGCTCCAGGAAAAGCCTGGTCTTCACATCCCTGAACTGCTGTTTTGCCTCCAAGATGTCCATATATTTCCTAAACTGGTTCCGAATGATCTCCTCTACTGAGAAGTAATGGAAATCCTGTCTCCCCTTCTTGATCTCACAGTCGATGTCTTCAAGTTGGCTGGAGAGCACATCAAGCTTGTTCCTCACCGTCAGGAATTGCTCTTTGACATAAAAGACCTCTTTGCTCTGGACATTGTCTAAAGCCAGGCGGAGAACCGGAGCGGCAGCCTCACAGAGGGGGAAAAGCTCGCCCACAGCGCTGGCCAGCACCTCGGCTCCCCTCTCAAACATATCCATCACTGCCTCGATGGCCTCCTTCTTCTGGGCTACAACCCTCTCCAATGAACTGGTCATGTTCTGAGACACAGGCACAAAATCTGGTGTCAAATATAAATAAACCAAATTAAAAAACAATTGATTGAATTTCTCTAATTGTTTGATTAGAAAACTTGACAGTTGCCCATGTAAGATTAAATAAAAAGGACCATTTTTTCATAAATCACATTACTAATATTAATATTAGAATAAGTGTTCTCCTAGAATGTTATGAAATACATTGGTGGACAGTCTTCTGGATAAATAGACACACAATCTTTTTAGATAATCAAATAATTGTTTCAGTCAATTTTCCATCAAAATCTTCAATCACGGTCTGTTTGTTGCTTCTCTGACATTAGGATTTTGTTAGTTTTATTTGTCTTATGTGATAATAAACTATATTTGCATTTAAGAGTACAAAACAAGACAATTGAAGCTGACAAAGATGAAGTCAAAACACTTATTCACTGAACAGTGAATCAAGAAAATAATCTGCAGATGACTCGATAATGAAAATAATTGTTAGTTGCAGCCCTATAATTGTTTTTGTAGTAAAAAAGACATGACACAAGTTGGTCAAATATCAAAATCTCTCTGGGAAAAACCCACCCCAAAGGATGCAGGTAATGATGTCATACAAACAAAATGGGGGCCTGAGATACTTGGATAATAAGATGACACAAATGCCCTTGGGTCTGCATATGACTCATTCCAGAGCAAGGCCAAAGTAACCATGTTTAAAAATCCCTTTTCATCCTTTTTTTACAACCTGACATACATAAATTACCATGTGCTCTCTGTTTAGATGTTTGTCTGAGGGTAGACACCAGATGCTGCGTCATGCAACATCAACATTAATTTTGTTTTGTTTGTTCATAACTGAAAATGCCTTGCTATTTTCTATATTAAGTGAAGAAGGACAAGTAAGCAAACATCTGAGATTTAAATTATACAAGTAATACAGTGTATGAGCAAAAAGCATCCTTCAAGTAAATAAATGAAGAAAAGGTTTGTCATGTGTCCAAACTGCACCATGTTTAACTGTCATGCGCACCCAAAAAGAAATGCGCAACTGCAGGATTTTTTTACGCACAAATCCCGAGAGCATCGGACACACCTTACAGCATGTTTACCCCTTCAGAAGGAAGATAAAGACATTCAGCACATTCTTATAATAACAGCGGTTTTTTCTGTACCTGAGTGAAACGTCTGATAATTCTTCAAGCCTGATGAGCTCCAACAGCTGCAAACAAGTTTCAGAAAATTCTCACGGTCCTCTAATCCACTGTGGAGCTGATGAGGGGTCCAAAAACAGGTTCCAGAGAGGAAAAAGAGATGCGCACTCAATATCTGCAAGAGAGAGAGAGAGAGAGAGAGAGGGCGCGAGAAGGAGAGAGGGAGAGACTGTCAGACAGAGCGCAAACCGCAAAAGGTGAAATATTTGGTAGGTGCCATTTTCTTCTCGGTCTTCAAGTCATCGTGAAAGGATGATTCAGTCTCTTTGCAACAAAACAGAGCTGAATTTAAATATGTCTTTCTGTGCATTATTTCCCACATATTTTCTATGTTTTTTTTCCTGAAGGAGATCTTCTGCGCACTTGGCGCTAATGCAAATATATCATCACCCTTTCGGGCTGCAGCTTCTGTGAATGGTAAATGATTCAAACTTGAGGTAAGACAATCGGAAAACTATTGTTGTCGTTGTTGTTTGAATACGATAACTTGGTGTAATTATTCTAATTGTTATTGTTGCTACATCTCAGATCAACATGCTGTTGTAACTGTGGTGTGAAATTCGACGTTTGAATTTGTAATAAGATAAATAATCTGTTTTATTTATGGAGATCAGATACATATTATATAATGGACAGGGAGCGAACTGGTCATCCACACAGTGTTTATTTATAACTACTGTACAGACGTCGCCTCTCTCTATTCAGATTTGGCCCAAATATAAATACATCAGAGTAAAACCTGCATTTAAAACAAATAAAAATGTTTTATCAGAAGACTTTATTATAATCAAATTAAACCTTATATCCTCCTTATCTGTGCGCTCACGACGCGCCCAGTGAGCGCTCAAGCTGAACCTCCCTCACCAAAAAAAAAAAAATCATTACGCAAATCGTTTCTCCCCCAAACCCTGAAGAGCTTCACGTCATGTATGAAGGTCTGTCTTCGTCTTTGATGTACGGCCGAGACTTTTATCTTAATTTCTAAAATAATACCAATTTCTTCAGGTGAAAATGAATTCTCCGAAACGAGCTCATGTCATGGGGAGAAAAAAGCTCCATCACATCATTCACGTCTGTCGGTGGCTCAAAGACACTCGTCATGCAGAGCAGGTATAAGAACCTCAAATATCTGTGTCTCACTAATCTGCACTTCAAACGCCTGCAATGCACATTTTCCTGTTTAGGTTCCCCAACTCTAAGCGTTCAGTCAAACCTGTTAAGCTGGATGATGATGCATGAGGGCCATTCCGTTTTTAACCTAGGTCATGTGCCCATTTTACCTCACTTATTGGTACATTATTTCCACCAATTTTGATTCTCTCCATTAATTGCCTTCGCGCAGGTCATGTTGCAGGTCTGTTTTGATCCGAAAAGGAAAGCAGACTTTAATGGTTCATCAATTTGGAAACGCAGATGTTATGCTTTAGTCCTGTGGGCCCTCGGGGGAGTTCACTGAAAAAAGGATGTCATGGTGAAAGTGAAGTGAAGCAAATTGAAGTACTCACGCCCTCTTGCGTTCAAATCAGTAAATAGCATTCACGCCTTGCAGACATTTTATATCAACAAATTAGTCTTATTTTCCAAAGGTGTCAAATAGGCCTAATTTTGGCCAAAAAAGTTAAGTACATGACCCTAAAATGTTTTAATTCAAGGCTTGGGTTTAAGTATTTTACCATATACTTAGCATATAACTTGGATTAATGTGTTGGAACAAGCAGAAACTAAACAAATATACAGACCTTGTCAAAGCGAAAAAAATGTCACGTCAGTAAATTATTTTATATGTTTCTGTTTCATAAAGATACTTCCAGCACAAATATTCTGTTGTATGGTATTAGATTTCCTATGATTATAATTCTTAAAACGTCAAAAAAAAAAACACCCCAAAAACATCACATTAGGGT